>BGPR01052484.1:0-10596 GCA_013235015.1 Araneus ventricosus
TCTCTTCGCCACCCACTTGGGGAAGGCGCTGCAATCGAGACTAAACATCCCGCCACGCGTTGGAATCTTAATTCCAACACTTATTGAATAACATTGTACATGAATTATATATATTCACTATTAAGAATTTCTGATAAATTTTAAAGTTAAATTTCAGATATGAAAATTTCTTGAATACAATTAGAAATAGAAATGAATAATATAAACACAAAACAAATGCAATTCAAATCAAAATAATAGTTACACTAAACATTCATAATTCTAATATAATACAGAAATAATATGTTGCACAAATATTACAAGAGTGGATTATAATATAAACTAAACAAATGGAATGAAACAATAGGTACTACAAATATAATTGAAACAAGTAAAGATTATATGCTGATTAAGAAAACAGACATTTAGTTATGTGTTTTAACAGGTAGTAAGCATACTTTAGAAATAGGCCTTTTTAAGGTACCGTTTGCGGTACGTACATTTACTACACGTACATATCCATCCTTACCAGGTATTACATCAATTATTCGACCAAGTGCCCATTTGCACTTGGGTAAATTATCTTCTTTTAATATTACCATCATACCTGGTTTTACATTATTTTTTACAAACTGCCATTTCTGACGTTGCTGAAAATGATTCAAGTAATCAGAACTCCACCTTTTCCAAATATGTTGGGTCAATTTTTCTACTCTCTGCCAACGAGATAAACGATTATCTGAGACATTAATTAATTCTGGCTCAGCAACTGTGTTTATTGGTCGTCCAATGAGAAAATGTCCTGGCGTCAAGGCCTCCAAGTCATTTATATCGGAAGAGATTTCAGTGATAGGGCGCGAGTTTAAAATTCCTTCGATTTCTACAATAACGGTGTTAAATTCTTCATAAGTTAAATTTGCATTTCCTATTGTCCTTCGAAAATGATGCTTGAAGGACTTCACGCCAGCCTCTCACAGACCGCCAAAGTTCGGTGAAACTGGAGGAATGAATTTCCATTTAATAGCATCAGAGGCCAAAAAATTACTTAAGTTATCATCTGGATAATTTATCAAATTATGAAGTTTTTTCAACTCGGCTTGAGCACCAACGAAATTTGTGGCATTGTCTGAAAAGAGAGTAGAACATTTACCTCTTCTGGCAAAGAATCTTTTTAAAGTGGAGATAAATGCTTCTGAAGTCAAATCAGTCACCATTTCTATGTGTACAGCTTTAGTGGACATGCACACAAAAATTGCTACATAAACTTTATGAAGAGTGCCCTTCCTTTGACCTTTATATTTTATAAGGAAGGGTCCTGCAAAATCAACACCTGTGTTAGAAAATGGAGCACTGACATTAACTCTTTCTGAGGGAGGGTTTCCCATTAATTGTTTAACAATTACAGGTTTATTTTTTACACAAGTAACGCAATTATGTACCACCTTTCTAGCTAAATTTCTACCATTAATGGGCCAAAATTTCTGCCTAGTGAGATACAGAAGAGTTTGAGGGCCAATATGCAAATATTTTTATGAATATGTTCCAAAATTAACCGAGTTAAATTACCTTTAGCTGGTAATATTATTTGATGTTTTTGGTCATAGTTTACTTTAGCATTAATGAGCCGACCCCCGACTCTAAGCAAGTTGTTATTATCTAGGAAAGGGTTCAGAGATTTTAGACAGTTTTTACCTGGAAGTTGTTTTCCCTTTGAGATTGTTTGGATTTCACTTGGGAAATCTTGGGCTTGAGCCCATCTCAGCATACAAACCTCAGCATCCTTATATTCATCCGAAGAAATTGGACCACTTTTGGGCACAACTCCCTTTTTACAATTGGAAATAAATCTAAAAACATAACTAAGAATATTAATTAATTTCATATAATTATTACTAATCGAGATAAGTCGTGAAAATACAGAGTCACATTCAGAGTTAGTAAGTAAAGAACATTTTTCAGATTGTTTCAATTCACAGATAAAGTCATTGTCTGTGATTGGATCTGACTCAGAGAGCTCTTGAATTTCTATCCCATTCCTAAGGAATGAAGGGCCGTTCCACCACAAGTTCTTTAATTGAAGAGAATCCGGAGTCACACCTCTAGAAATAAAATCCGCCGGATTCTCCTCCGACGGCACATGCCTCCAATGAAAATCCTTAGTTAGTTCTTGAATTGCCGTTACGCGGTGGCAAACAAATGTTTTTAACTCTTGTGGTGGTTTTTTCATCCAAGCTAACACAATTGTAGAATCGGAATAGAGTAGTACAGCTGAAATTGTAAGATTAAGAGCCTTTATCACTCTCTGTGTCAGTTGTGATAGCAACAGTGCTGCACAAAGTTCCAGTCTGGGAATTGTCACTGGTTTAATTGGAGCAACGCGTGATTTGCTACATAACAGGTAGGTAGACTTTGATTCACTAGATGGGCACTGCACATAAATTGCAGCTCCATATGCTGCAGTAGAAGCATCTGCAAAACCATGGATGATAACCGTGTTGTCAGAAGGGAAATGTCGAGGAATTTCAAGCTGCTCGATGCATGGAAGTAATGAAACAAATGCAATCCATGCACGAGTGACGTCTTCAGGCAAGGGTTCGTCCCAACCTAGTTTTAGTAACCAGAGTCTTTGCATGAAAATCTTGGCCTTAGAGACAACAGGACCAATTAGACCAAGAGGGTCATAAATTCTAGAAATATCTGAAAGGATACTTCTCTTAGTGTAAGAATGCTGCTGTGAAATAGTAACCTTAAATGAAAAACAGTCGCTATTTGGTTTCCACAAAACACCTAAAGTCTTGACAGGTTTCATCTTTGAAGGGTTATTAAATTGGTAATCACCACTATTTTGAATGCTATTGAGGAGACTTTCATTGTTGGAACACCATTTGTGGAGAGTCATACCTCCTCTGCCAAGTAACTGAACAAGCTGGGTTTGCAGTTCTTTAGTATTTTCTAAAGAATTTGAGCCTGTTAAAATGTCATCCATATAGCAATCGGACTGGACAATAATGGATGCATCTGGAAAAGTGTCCTTTTCGTCAATCGCTAATTGATTCAAAGTCCTAGTGGCTAAATAAGGTGCACTAGTTGTACCGTAAGTAATTGTGTTCAGTTGGTAGGCTTTAGTTGGTTGATCTGGGCCTTCTTTCCAGACTATTCTCTGCAAATCTCGTTGATCAGGGTGAATTAAAATCTGTCTGTACATCATGCGGACATCAGCAGTAAATACAAATTCATGTTTCCGAAAACGAATCATGATGGAAAACAGATCTTGCTGAACTGTCCCACCGTTCAGTTGAATTTGATTCAAGGAAACTCCATTGGATGTTGGAGCGGAGCCGTTGAATACCACACGAAGTTTAGTAGACGATTTTAAAGGATTATACACTCCATGATGCGGTAAGTAGACAGAGAGTTCAGGTTCATGCGCTTCTTTAACTTCAGTCATATGACCTAAAACCTTATATTCTCGCATGAAATCACAGTAGAGAGTCTTCAACTTAGTATCCTTACTAAGACGCCTCCATAAAGCATCTAAACGACGATTGGCACTTGTCCGAGATTCGCCCAATTGTTTATCATTTTTTAAAGGAATTTTTACAATATATCTGCCTTCCGGTGTTCGTGAATAGTTTTCAAGGAAGTGCTTTTCGCACAATTCCTCTTCGCTATTTAAAATGTGAAAACTTTCTCCAACAGATTCAATATTCCAAAAATTTTGCATTGTTTTGTTTATGTCTTCAGATTCCAAAAGAAGACCACAAAATTGTTCATTAGAACTTGAAATTTCATATTTACCACCCACAATGTATCCAAAAATTGTCTCTTGTAGAATTATACTAGAGTTCATCAAATGAAATTTGTTTGGTTTTAGCATTTCAAACAATAAATCTGCTCCTATTAAAGCATCTATTTTATTAGGTTTCCAAAAATTAGGATCCGCTAAATTTATGCCTTCAGGTAATTTAGAAATGTCTACATTTAATCGTGTAGATGGAGTTAAATTTGTGATAGATGGAACTACATAAAACGGAACACATCTAACAAAATCATTTTCTAAGTTTGAAATCTCGACCTCCATTTTTCTTTTAAGAGCAATATTTGTTCCATTCAATCCCGAAACAGGAATATTTATTTTCTCTTTTTTCATTCCTAACATATTAGAACATTCGCTTGTAATTGCACACACTTGACTTCCTGAATCAATCAAACATCGGATCAAAATCCGCTCTCCCAAAGCATTCTTAAAACATATTAAAGCAGTTGGTAGTATGCATATTTCAGACGATTGCGCAAGAGACAAGCTAGAATATACTTTCCCCTTTCGAACTACTAACGAATACGACTGTTCAAGGTCATCACTCCCCCCCTTTCGGCGACGAAATATCATTATTATTTTTTGCGGCGGAAGTTGCAGAAATTTCATTTAATGCCTTCTTCTCTTCGTGAAGTAAAGTATTATGGGCCATCTGGCAACCTTTAACGAAACATTTGAATTTGGAAGAACAAGAACCCGCATGCTTGCGGAGGCAAAGTTCACAAACTCGATGTGCTGACACAAATTCTTTCCTTTTTTCTACGCTCATATTTTTGAAGCTTATGCATTTATACAAAGGATGAAAGTTATTGCAGCATATACATGCTTTAAAATTGCCTTTATTATTTGATTTAATCATGAGAGATTTTTGTTTGATTGGATTATTTAAACTATTGTTTCTTGCGGCGTTTTTGGCTGGAAAAGTAGTTTTCACCGCTGCTGGAATTCGAGAAACACTTTCCAAAATTGAACTTCGCCTTTCGAGAAAGGACATAAGGGAATCAAATTGCGGAACTTCCGAACTTTTTAGGGAAAATTCAAACTGTCTTCTTGACTCTTTGTCAAGTTTTTGAAGAATAATGTTAACCAACAAAATTTCAGATAAATTATTTTGTTCATAATTTTGAACTTTGAGACCTCGAATGTTCTTTTTAATACAATCAATTAAAGAACGAAGCTCCCTAGCTGATTCTTGCTGTATTTTATCATAATGCAATATAGACAAAACATGGGAATCAATTAATAGTCTTTGATTCTCAAATCTTTCCTTTAATGCATCAAATAGAGAATTAAAGGTATCTTCAGTTGATTCTAATTGTTTGGCTTCTCCCTTGAGAGACGCCCTTAAATAAAACAGTTTCTGGTTGTCATCTAAATTATCATTATTTGACACCAGTGTAGTGAATTGGGTTTTAAAAGATTCCCATTCACTAAATGCTCCAGAGAAAGTTGGAAGCGGAATTTCTGGTAAACGTACTTCATTTTTAATACTTTCAACAGTTTGGTTTTTAGGATTGGAAGAGGATTTTCGAGACTCAAGAATAGAAGTGATTCTTACCTCCAATTCTTCAAGCCGGCTATCCACCTGCTCAAAATCATTTGCAGTATCTTGCAGTCCACTCAAATCTTTTATTAGGAAGAATTCGTTAAGCAGTTCATCCAATTTCTTCTGTAATTGTCCTATTTTTTTTAATCTTTATTTGCAGTTCAGTCATAGAAGCCTTTTCAGCGCTTTCCAGAAATGTTTCAAGCTTCGTCACACTTGATTTTATCGCGCCTTTTGCACGATTGATTTTTTCTGCAGCATCAACAGTAGTTGTCATTTTTCAAATATTTAAAGTTTAAATAGCCACAGTAATTAAATTTTAATAATCCATGGCCTCGACGGACCAAAATGTTTGCGATAGCTCTTTTTAATTAAAATGGACATGGACTATATTTCTTTTTCAATCATTTATTTTAAAACTTAACATAGGTATATAACAAAACAAAAGAGACTGTGGCTAAATAGTAATTAATCATATAATTATTAAACAGTGGAAATAAACCACATTTTAATAGCTATACGATCTCGCTTAGTAGGAGATACAAATATAGACAATTAATTCACAATACCTCGCTTGATAGGAGGTAAATATGGTCTCCTGCTTAATAGAGGAGCACCGGCTTTTGAGTCCAGCTATCAACAACTCTTCGCTAGAACTGGTGGGTTTGTCTCTTCGCCACCCACTTGGGGAAGGCGCTGCAATCGAGACTAAACACTCACGTTAGTGTGGAGTGGAAGTTTGGAGAATGGTACATTTAAAATGGAACGTTTAAAATTACGAAATGCGTTCCAAAACCGCCCTCGTGTAGCTTAAAAACTGAACGTCAATCGTATATAAAACAACAGTATAACACAGAGCAGACGCAGAGCAATTTCGAAACTCCAGTATTATTACACTGATAATCGTTTTATCTTGTAATTTCGATTATTTATGGTGATAACTTCAGAAAATATTATCAGAACGAATTTCATCGATTCATTGATGCCAAGTTTACATGCAGCAACAAAAAGTGTAAATAATATTTCGCTACTTTTTGGCTCAAAATTTTAAAATGTAATCAAATTTTGATATTCTAAAAGTATTGAGCTGAAATTAGATAAATTCTGAAAATAATGATATCAAACAAGTAAATGTAGAATTAAAATAAGCTCGGTTATGATGCTTTCATAAAAATGTCATATGTTTCCGCTTTTCTTTATAAATATATAATAGAGAGAGTATGCTTATTCTCCTACAGTTTTGGTATATTCATTCGAGTCCACAAAAGATAAGTAAAATTTAAATATTCACATAATTGATGTATGTTTAATTTTTAAACACAGCACGAAATGACCCATATTAAAAATGAAATGTAAATATTTTTTTCATTTTCTAGCAAATTAAAAAAAGAGTCTAGAAATGTTTACTGCATTTAAAAATATGGGAAATTTAAAAAATTGTATTTCATAATTTTAGTATGATTCTATTTGAAAATTTTAGTATGATCGTAATCGTTCTTTAAGCTCCATTAAATGTTTATTTGCATGGAGGAGAATGTGTTTCTGTCGCTGTGTTTATTTGTAAGCGCAATTCTTATTTCGGTGATAAATATTTACTTTCTTTTCTTTTGAGTTTAGTACCCAAGGGTAAAGTTATCGTTTTACACTTTCAATAAATAGCACGTTTTTGCCTTTCATTATTGTATCGCAACTTTGAAAAAGGGGATATGATTATTAGTTTCAATCAAGAAAATAATTTATATAAGTAGCCACAAATGCTAGAATAACTATCAAATATAATCTTCTATACATTATATTTAATCAAATTTTTACATCTTATTTCAATCAATAAATTTATTATTGATGATAATTACAAGAGTATAGGCAGCGAGATAGACGGAGTTAACTAACGTATATAATAAGAGCACTACAAAAGAAATCTGGTTAACTGCAGCAGCAGAAACTGCAGAGAACGACTCTGCTTCTCTATAGCAGAAAAAAAAAAAAAAAAAAAACCTCCAAAAAATTAACTTCTACCCGTGGAGGAACTGTTTGGCTTACTTTCGACCTTGGCAGAATAATTCAATGGACCTTATGCACCCTTTGGGTTCGAGAGTATAAAAAAACAGCTGTGGAGGAATAAACAAAACGATCGGCCTATAAGCGACTCAGAAATAAAAGCAGTTCTGAGTCAGCTGTTTAAGACTGACCAATGGCTGCCTCCAGCAGGTCACGTGTCGGAGGATGTGACGTCACATGCATAAGGTCCATTGCGGCGGAGGGGGAGACCTTTCACGTTCTAAAGAGAGCTGATCGTTGTATTCAAAGATTATCCGCGTAGGGTTGCCGAATTACAAAACACACAGGACAAACTATCGGTTTTCAAAAAATTTAGCCGTTTTTTCATTAAAAAGAATCTTTAACTGTTGAGAAACTAATATTAAAACTCTTCATGTATATTTATTTCCTTCAAAAATGAACAAAATTAGCTTTTATTACTATGAAAGAGTCCAAGAGCATATCTGACCGGGACTTTGGGCGCCATCTATCTTCACCGTTACGTACTACAAGAAATTAACGAAATTTAATGAATATTTTGGGTTTTTTGAATTTTAAAAAATATTAAGAAGTAAGTATATTTAAGTAAATAGCTAATTTTAATTAATCAAAGAGTTAATTTGATAATTAGTTAATTTGACAGATTAATTTAATTTCATATTTAACTAAACATGGCTGCACCAATATTTGTTTAATAAATTTAATATAAAATAGCCAAAAAAGATAGATATATAAGAGTTCCCTTTATCGTTTTTTATATTGAAAAATATCTCATTAACTTTAAAATTGTTTTGGGGTTTTCTCTCTGAGTATTTGCTTTTAACTGTCGATGAAGATTTAAATTTGCTGTTCAAAATGGCTGCATTGATATCCTATGCTTTAAACACAGGTATTAAATTTGCAACTCACAATGTTTAATAATTTTTATTCTGTTATATGTTAAGAATTTAGTGACTATTATCTCTGTAACCAGGGGGTTCTCTAAATGAGCCCATTCTAGTAATGTTTAAATGTTTTATGTCATGTGATTTTTGCATATGACAAAGTAATGTTCGCACAATTATATGGTAACCTACATTAAATAACTAATTTTTAAATCCAGATTCTTTCTTCATTCATGTCAGGTGTCAATTTTTTGTTACTGTTTCAGATCGCCTGGCTTAATGTTATCTAGGGGATATTTGCGCTGCTGGGATGTTTATTTCTTTTTGATTCCTACCTGTTGAATGATTATGTGATGGGATATAAAGAAAATTGACCAATGTACTGACCAATAAATCTAGCATAACCTTTTGGAATGAAAAATAGAATGATAAAACCATGACATAGTAAAAAATTAAATGTCTTTCACAGCGTAAATATTGCAATGTGCAGAAACAACAAAGTCATTGGCTGTGTCTGTATTGATCAATATGTAATATTTCATTACTTTTGTAACATTAGCGTAAAGGAATCTACCTTTGCTTTCAAGCTTGACGAAAAGGGATTTTTTTTTTTTTTTTTCGAAATTTGAAAACGTGTCCGCTAAGATAGAAAGTTTATTCGGAAATATATCCAGTAAGCTGAAAGATTATTGGTGCTATGTTTCATTTCTTTTTATCAGCATGTTTTAATCCAGCTAACATGCTGCAAGACGTAAAATGTACCGAGCCATTTTCATATTGATATCCAATGTGTATTTTGCATACACATTGAGGAATAATAAGAAAGTGAAGTTGGTGCCGATGATTTGCAGATAGATGTTAGAGGACTCGTGCAGTTACTTGACCCCATTAGGGACGTTCATGTAGACAATGAACAGAACAGGTGCAAGGCTACTAAAAGAACACGGGTGGAATGTCTAACACAATATGAATTTTAATTACTTTGTTGGGGAACCATAAATATCAAATTATGAGATTCAATTGAAATTATATTCCAGGCGAACAAGCAGGCCGTCGAAAGCGTCTGGTATATAATTTACCGAAACTTTTCTTCGTCACCCACTATTCCAAGGAAAAGTGGCCTCTCTAAAGGGGTATTGTGCTTGGGAGTGGGAGTTGAAAATGCATATTTAAACAAGCCCTAAATCGTTAAATTTTAGGTAAAGCTAATTTAAATAATTATCTAAAGAAAAAAATACTTTATCTGAAAATTTCTCTCTCTCTCTCTTTATTTTGAAAAAATAAAATTTGTGTCTGCTTGGATCTTTTATCTCTTTCGGATGTCATTTTTCCCAATTTTTTTTAATTGGAAAAATATCATTTATCTCCAAACGTTTCTTCGGTAGTTTGTTGAGGAATAGACAATACTATCACCTATTTTTCCTAAAGTAGTTGAGCTGAAAGTTTCTTTCGCTGATGGTCACGACCGTAGCAGTAGATTTTTTGTTGGAGTTTGAATCTGCTCCAGAAAGGCACAAATGAAATCTTGAATGCCAACCCCGGTGCAGGCCCAAATTCACCTTTCTCTTCATATTGGGAAAGGGATAATTAATTTCGATCTGATTTCCGGTGTTGCTTTTGTGTGTATGAATTTTCTGTTGCTTAGAAATGTCCTCTCCCAAAGAAAACGGAATATATATAAAAGCAATGTGTTTAAACAAAAAACAATTGACAATTATTTTAAGATATAATTAACCTGTTGCTATCAGCAGTAATGTAATAATATGTAAGTACATTTTTCATTTAAATATACTACACTGAAATTTAAAAATTGCTTTTATTTCCATTATTTATTTATTAAATTTTATGATTTCGATAATTCGAGTTTTCGATAGTTCGAGGTAGGCCCGGTCCTGTCCACCTCGAATTATCGAGACTCTTCTCTAGTCTATTACAGAGTTTCCGAGGGCTCACTATTTGTGAGTTAGTCAGACAACTGAAAAAAAAAGGACAACATTAATCTAATTTCTGATACTGACCACAATTTGAATGCATGAAAATGAAAAATATCTATGATTAATGTTCCGAAATTTAAACGGAATGCGAATTCAATTCTTGCTTTTGATGTGAACAAAATCACACGGCATTTTTAAATGAAGGAATTAAATTACCCTGCAAACGACGAAAAAATTTCAATGGAATCGGGGCCTGTAAGCAGTTGACTTCTTTGCCTAGTTGATAATCTGACCCTGACACTACAGTGTTTCGGACTACAGTTCAAATCTTATTTCTTTTTTCCCCATTATCTATATCAGCGGTTCCCAACCTATGGGTCGCGGGCCACAAGTGGGCCG
>BGPR01052485.1:0-10596 GCA_013235015.1 Araneus ventricosus
GAAGGAAATGAGCAAGCGTATAACACTGGAAGGAGAGGGGAATAATTGTTTAAAACAGTTCATGAGTTTGAGATTAAATTATTAAAATGCTTCCATTTTAAATACACAAAATACTCATTTTCCCTGGTTAATACTATGATGTGTCTCAATGTTTATGCTACTTATTCTTAATGAATGATTGTTTCTATTTATTTTGAATGTGCAATTGCAATAAAAACTTCTTCCATGTGCACAATGTCAGTTACCTATAAATACTCAATGTGCTTTCCTTAAATCTTTTTTTTTTGCAGGTATTTAACTCTTTTCCCTAATTTTAAATGTTTTCCTATTAAATTCTAGGAAAATACTTTTTAAAATTTTTTGCATTTTCACAAAAAATTTTCTATATCTTTTCATTTTTAACACCAACTTCATATCCTTTACCATAAGTTCACATTTAGTATATGTATTATTTATATCACCACAATTTTAGGGTCCAAATAAACAGTTAAATTTTCTTTAAATTAATTGTAAAATTCTTTCATGTCACTGAAAATTATACTTGTTTGAAAAAATTAAACTTTGTTTGGATTTCATACCCAAATAAAAGCAACTGGTATTTAACTTCCTATTTTAACAAAATTTTCATATTTAATCTAGAAATACTTTTTTAGCCTCTTACATTTTCACAAATTTTCTTCACATTTTTTTTTATAATCCAACTAGTGTTGTTAACATAGTTCATATTCAATAAATGCAATATTAAGCAATACTACAATTTAAGCACCCAAATAACCCGATTTTTTCAGTGTTATTGTTAAAAAAAAACCATCTAAAATGAAAATTCTTATTTTTTTAATATTATAAAAAAAGCTTTAGATTTCCAAAGAATATCACAAATTTCTCAAGTAGAAATTATGGAGTTAGATCCTTATACAAGTTTTATTATTTTTTTAACAAATTAAGTTTTAAATAGATGAAGAAGTGATGAATGGAAGGCTATGTTTTCAATCTTCCTGAAGAGAATTCTTCTTGCTCGTTATTCAAAGACGGTGTGCTATTGTTTTACATTCAATGACACAATAGGTATTATTCTTAATATGAAAGCAAAAAATTGTCTGTCTGGCTTCAAGTGGAAATATTGTTCCAAATATGTATCAACGCAAAAAACGCAGGTCATCAGACTGCTAGGGAGAGCATTTAATGTTAAAACAAAATTCTCCAAGTCAAAGGTATATTGAAAAAATCATTACAATGCTCAGTGTCAACTGTAAACACAATTATTAACACTGATTTAAATTAGAAAAATGTAAAATGCCTTACCTTCTTTTCTCCATGTTGTATCGCTGAACCCAGAATAGGCTGTGAATTCCTTTTGAAAAGAATCAGGAGAAAAAATTTTAGCAATAGATGAAATACAGGTCTACTTAAATGAATGCAAGAAAAAAGAGATCAATTTGTTATCATCAAGAGGAGAAAAAATACATTAAAACATTGTTCAAAGAATCTAAAGAAGTTTTTCTAAGTAATTTTGATTGTAGGTTTTTTCATATGATGGAAAATTAAAAGAGAGTGCTACAATTCCATTAATCAGTAGAACAAGACAAAGCAAGCAGCCCTTTGTAGACATTAGGAAAGCTAATTAAGAGGAGAGATAAAATATTTTCGATACTCACAAAAAGTATTATTTTCATGACAATTATGATGTAGAAAGATTGTTATATAAGGATTATCCAACTGAATATTTAAAAACAACAAAAAAAGTTGTGAAAAAAGGCCACCAAAGATGCGAACAACCTGAAGACTTAGCACTCGGCGAACTCGCCCTCTGCCCTCACACTCAGCTAGTTTCATTGAGTCATATGATAAAAAAGCAACTGTGATGTGTGTGCCAAATTTACGACTAAAATAAACCACGACTACTTCTATAGAACCATTATGACATACTTATAGAATAATTTTACAAAACTACAAGTAAAATGTCAATATATAACAATTTATAATCAATACATTGAACACTGATGTATACGGTGCAAAATGTTTGATACAGTTCAAATTTTAAGAGGGTGTCTCATAACAAGTTTGATTCCAATTATGGAAAACAGAATCCAAAATTAAAAGGATGTATAGAACCATCACAACATACTTATATCGAAAAATACAGTTTTAATATTCTTCATACAGTTCAAATTCCTTAAGAGGCAATTCCTTCATAACAAGTTTGATAAATATCAATTATGGAAGCTATCAATCGTACCAAATAGTATGTAGCAAAATTCTAAAGCATTTTACTAATACATTGAAAATCAATTCATCAATAATTGTGTATCTTTAATAATGAAAATGAAATTGTCATTTATCATTTATATTTTCTGACTACAATTAAAATAATATATATAAAATACATTGAACTAAAGAAAATATAATATATATATATATAAATGATGGTTATATATATTTTAGATTTTATTGCATTTTTTTATTTTTTTTTTAAATTACTTTGTTTTTTGAAATAATTCTTGATTTGTTGTACAGCATTGTTCTGGCATATGAATTTATTTTCAATTCCCAAAGTTCAGTTGAATGTTCACTGCAAGTCAAAAAAAGACGAATTTTCAATTTCTCAAATTTGCTATTAATCTTTTCAAATTCCCCTTGATGACTTGTGTTTGAAAAATATATAGTTGAAAATTACCGATTTCTGGTAAATACAATTTACAAAGAGTTGCGAAGGATATTGTAATCCGGTTTTTGAGTTGGGGCAAACTTTAAATGACAAAAGAATATTATGATGGTTACTGCGTTGCTGGTATTATTTGATTTGCAGAGTTCACAGTAGATTTTCTTAAAGAGATTTTGTTGAATGTAGCCTGCCACATAAGTGGCACTGTTGAGCTCTAAATAATCCCAATTTTCTGTGCTTCTGGGCAATCCATGATGGTTCATCAAAAACAAAGATCAGGCCCCGATATCTGTTTGCGGTGATTTGGGGTGGATTCAAGAATGATGTCACCATCTGGCTCATAGTTAAGCATTTGCCATACACCAGCAAACATCACTTAGCTAATAACATCCGTGTCCTGTGGAGTAGGATGTAGTAAGTCCACTGGAGTAGGATGGTCATTCGCCTCACTTAAAGAGAAAATATCAATTAAACACAAGGAATTAGTAAACATTTTTAAGTTTCTATGTATTTTTTATAGTAATCAGCAAATTATTTTACACAATTTACTTATTTTTCATTTAAGACAGCCTTAAAAGATTTCTTAAATGTTAAAAATATTGTTAAATTTTAGAATAAATTGAACCTTCCAAATTTGTGTTAATAATCAAATAATTTGAAATTTGACATTGAATTTTTTAAAGAATACCTAAAGAAATGATGAAAAAGTTGTGTTAAATAAGTTCAATAAAATAAAAGCAATTTATTAATTTACTCAGCTTTCTTTTACCAAACTCAAATTTTATAATTAAATAAATTAATTTCAAGCAATGGACAACATACCCGAGAAAAATAGCTTTCTAAGGCATCTTGGTTGAAGCAGCTGAAGAGGACAAGTTTCATTTTTTCAAACAATTCAGGTACCAGAAGAAGGAAAGCAGGCAGTGTGACTTGCCATCCTGTTATGCTGTGTTTATGCGGATCTATAAAACATAATGCGAGCATTAAAGAAATTTATTGACACGAGAACGAACTATGCCATACATTAAGCCGAAGATTGAAAAATGAGTAAAATTCGTTCATACCTTTCTTCGCCTTTTGGGAAGCGAAAATATTTCAACTCCTGCGATTTTGCACGAGTGGCGTTGCAAAAAATACATCTGTCATAATTCCTGCTGAATTCTGTTTTCTCAGACCTAGAAGCAAGCTAGAAGAATCAAAGAAGACAAAAAAAATTCCGTTGTAAGTTAACCAAAGTTAGAACCACGCCACGATCAAAACAAATGAATTCCCCTGCGCATTCTTTTTGCGCAACAGGACCTGGCGAAATAGGTTGTTTGGCGAAAGCGTCAATTGGGGAAAAACGAAAATGAATAGCATATTAAAGTTATACTCGTTTAAAATACACACATTTAAAGCAGATATCGACTTTATGCCTTTATATATGTGTATTTTATGGTAATAACTTGCTGATATCTTTTGGCCTTGATGTTTTTAAATACATTTTAACAGAAAGTAATATATTTCGGATTCAAAATTGTGCGCGTTGTCGCCAATTCTAAACCGGTTAGACCAGTTACGGCAGCCATAAAGAGGGGGAAAACACGTTTTCGCCTGTCCGATTTCGTGGTTTACGGATAGTCTCCGTTTGTTTACGGAAAAATAACGGTTTCGAGACATTATGGAAATTTTCCGTTAAAATCAATAAATTTTCACCTGAATTTTCAGGTGGATTTTTTACAGTGTGTAAAGAATCTTAATCCTACCATCCAATTTATTCAATCTGCAATTTCATCTCCTTGTTTCCTGTGCTCTTTTTTCTTATGTTTGTAACCGTTTGTGTTTGTATGTGCGCTTATGTTAATCAAGATTCTATCACCTGTAACCTTCACGACCATGAAAATGACCCACGTCCACCGACTCACCCATTGGGTTTAAAGGCAACAAGGATGGATGAGGGAGAATAAAACCCAGCACCAGGGAGGTCGCAGAGTACCTCCCCAGTCCTCTGGAGTAGCATTTATTAAACAACCTGTAACCTTCGCGTAAAACTTACTTTCTAATTCATAAATAAGGTACCAATGGGGGCGCGCTGGCTCATGGGAGGATTATGTTCGCCTTTCCACTCCATGCTCATCAATCTGGTACGATAACCCTAGAGGTTATAGGCATCAGGAGCATGAGGTGGAGTTAATGCAAGATGGAGCACCTCCTAGCATTGGATTATGTTCTCATCAAGTTCTGCGGCAACACTTTACAGAAGAAGGGATAATAAACCGTGCATTTCCTTGAAGGTAGCCACTGTGATCCCCTGAACCACACTCCCTGTGATTTTGATTGTAGAGTTATCTGAAAAATGTGGTTTACAAATGGGACGTTTATTATCTAGTTGTCTTGAAGGATCGGACAACGCTGAACTGCTGCGTTCAGCGGTAGAACATGCAATCCAAAGAATGTATTTTTGGAACACTTGAGAAGTTTACTCATTGAAGCAAGTATCAACGATGCAAAAATAAAATTTGCAGTAGAAATTATAACTTCTGCAATTCTTTTGACTACTTGACTAGGCCATTATCTTGCACGGCGCCATATTGCGGTTGGTGGAGAATATAGCAGTTACTATGTTTTCGGCAATTCTTTCGGCTAACTCATTTGACCAAATGCAGCCATATTGCAGATGATGGCAAAAATACGAGATATTTTTTTCTTTTTACATAAATAGATATCCTATGGTCGGAATAATATGCAGATCAAATTTGCGCAGAGCAGATTGCGCTGAACAGGGTTTTTTTTCAATCAAGCTCTAAACATCTCACGCTGTTTTAACGTCATACAGCTTTTAACTTACTTAATTTGCTGCGTGCCAGACATAAACTCATACGTTTTCTTCCGATTTTTTTTTCGAAATTTTGATCTATTTAAGTATGCTTCTTAGCTGATTAAGTCATCTTTTTATGTAGTTTGGGCTAATCAATCTGCACTATGTAATCTATAGACTAAGAAATCCATAGACTAAGAATATTTTATATCCACTTTAGATGTGGATATAAAATGCACAACTCTTGCAAACAACAATTGCAAAACTCTAAATATATATATATATATGTAATAACTAGATATATCTATAAAACTGTTAAGTTACAAAACAGCAAGTTACATTTCAGAAATATAAATAATGGCAATTCAAGCTGATAGCGCAAAAAATCTGCAAGAAGCTTCATTACCGGTGAAGGACATAATATAGGATATTAATACGCATGATAGGTTTGGAGAAAACGCTCCTTGAAATTTTCATTTTAAATATAATTTTATCACACAGAATATCGATTACTGCTGTTCGATATTCTGTGTGAGAAAACTACATTTAAAATTCTGTAACTTTTTATCAATTATTTTAAAATACATTGGGATGATATTCAGGATAATTTCACCGGATGCAGTGATAAACCTCTGCAATTTTTCCGCATTGTCAACGAGAGGTGTAATTGAGTATACAATAACATTAACGCCACTGTATATCCCCGAGCTCGGAACGAAAAGGATTCCCTGTCAGTTGAATGGGTATGCGTGGAAGGAAGTGCATACCGTGCTGCCGTAGAGAGACATGATTGACCTCACTATGTCCTTGCTCCCGTTAAGTTGTCCTGACCTCCGTGTGATGTGTCCAAAGGGAACAGAGCACAGAGGCTTTCTTGGATAAGTATAGTTGTCAAAAACTGGCCATAAAGGGTATCGATTGGATTTATAGGCCAAAGGGCATAACTGAATTTTGAAATGATGAATAATGATTAGTCATGGTATGAAAAACAACACATTACAATACACTTCATATGAAATTGGCAAGAAAGAAAAATGGTAGCTTAAAATTGGGAAGGATAATAGACAAGTAACACAGCAAATCTAGGTTATATAAAAGGAAGAAATAAAAACACAGAAAAACATACGGATACCTAGGTACAACAATATACAGTGTAAGAACAAAAATGACTAATAATAAAATAACAGGACTGAAATTTAAAAAAAGAAAAGCTCATGAATTTGAACTAATAATAAAATTGTGATGATAATGCATTGAAAGGAGAGCTAAATTTTTAAAAAAGCTACGCAAAACTTGAACATGAGATGCAATTTGAGCAGGGTAGTAGTAAAATGAGAGTTCAGAAAGTCTGTTGAGACTGTCAATTGACTGAGAGTCTATTGATTTTGAAGAGTATAAATAGTCTGAGACCATCAAAACATTGAAGTTAGTTGGGTGGGAAGAGAATGTCTTCATTTTCAGAGATAAAAATAATCAGTTTTCTTATTTTAATTCTTGATAGTGGTTTGTTGAGGACTCTTTTTCACCAGAGATGTTCAAGGTCGTTTGAGGGCTTGGTAAAATGTAATGAGCTTGTAAGACGGCAGCTGGTTGCGAAGTCCAGAGGGCTTCCCAACTCGCCACAACCACAGCAATCGGTGGTTCTGAGGCCAAATGTCTTAAAGTAAGTTGGGAATGGGCCATGCCCCGTTGCAAACATGATTTCTGGTCGTTGCCATGGAGCTGGGGAAGTTTTGTCCTTCGGAAGGATGAGGTGGACGTTCCTTCCAGTGTCACCGTTGTCCATTCATTCTACCAGAGTTGGGTGGAGATGGAATGAAGTTTCCTTCTGGTAGCTCCTGGGTGCTGGATATTGTGTTGGGATCCCTTCCAATGTGGCTTTTTTTTAGAGCAGATCCGCTGCCTTGTTACCCGCATGTCCCACGTCCGCTTTAATCCAGCCGAGTTTAATAATCGGAGAGTTGAGAAGGATGCTTTGAATATCCTGAGCAAGTGGACTGTTGGTTTTATAGGTTGAATCAAATGTCCTTGACACATTTCAAAATTTAATAAATTATCAAAAAATTTGTGATATCAGTGTGCGGTTTTCACTAAATTGCATTACGCGCCATAAAGTTTTTTGACATAAAGAATAGTTTAATTGTCTGAGCATAGTGGTGCAGTGGTACACCATTAGCTTAGTAAGGCTAGCTTCCCTTCCGCATGCTTCGGCAGGTCGGAATTTCTTCCTGGTCTAAGGCTAGTTTCCAATCCTTCATTGTGCGTAAGTATGACGACTCCAACGGAAAGATCAAACTGCGTCGGTTGGTACTTTGAAACAAAGTCGAATATTCAAATTCAAAGATATAGTCTCGTACTAAGTTTCATAAAGCTGCTCCTTGTCGAAACAGCATTTTGCCATGGCACCGAAGACTTTTAGAGACTGTAAGCGTGTTCGACAGACCAAGAAGTGGTAGGCGTCAGATGATGATGCTGAACGAATACGCCAAATATTTATTCGAAGTTCTACATGGTCACCTACATGGAAGTCCTACATGGTTTACGGGAATTAGGAATTGTACGAACAACAGTACGTCGATAATGTTTTGAGGTACAGACATTTTTTAATTACATTTCTGATTTATTAACAATATCTTTATATTTAAAAAACTTTATGCCACGTAATGGAATTTATTGAAAACCACATACTGATATCATTATTATTTTTATTTTTTTATTAAATTTTGAAATGTGTCAGGGACTTTTGGTTCGCCCTGTATAATTTCCCTATCTTTCAACAGGACGCTGTAAAACTTGTATATGGTGGTCCACACCTGAATGGGCACAAACTGAACTGCCAAAGGAGGTAGCAACGGAACACCTGAACTATTAACAATATCTTTACCTGTAGGTTAACCTCTACACCCTCTACATAGTTCTAGATCTCATGTAAAGAGATCTAGAGCATTGGCTAAGAGGCCAGGCATAATTTACGAAGACGGAATCACAAACTTAATGCAAGACACGAAAAAGAACGGACCTCGAAGAACAAGTTACGATTGAATGAGGAAAAAAAACAGAAAGAATAATCTTAATCAGCGAAAAGAGAAGCTGCGATTGGATATATATTGTGAATGAAGGAATGAACGTGTTAAGGGAGACCCGCAATAAAGATTGAATCTATGTGTGAAAGTATTATAATTACCAATTAGATGTTAAATTTAGACAAATGTACCGTTTGTTTTAAGATTTAAAATTTTACACCCAGATTTTTGTGTTAGTGTGTTTGAGGTATATCCAAAAATTTTAATGATTTACTATCGTAAAACATATATCCAGTATGCATAATGATATATATAAATTAATACTTCTTCAACAACTATTTTTAACAAATTGTTGCTGTTATATCAAAATGTCGTATGTCAGAAACCACTCGAGACATACGGCATTTTATGACAACGTGCAACAATCACATATTATATACAAGAAATTAGGAGTAGATTTGGGAGCTAAAGAAATTCTGAAAAGATATTCAGATAGGATAGAACAGCATTTTTCAGTCAGTACCTAAGAAAAGGAAATAAAAGTTCTATAGCTCTTGAACATAAAATTTCCTACATCCCAATAGAAAGAAAAGCGTTCTATGATCTCTGTTTTTAATATCAATTTTAAAAACTGAGTCCAAACTTATTAGTTCTGATTAAGTATACAATGTAATACAGTAGTAATATAGTAGCAAATTAAAGAGAAATGAATTCTAATAGTGTGACATATAAATATATTGCGCATCTTCTGTAAGATAAAGTATGATATCATTTTCTTTGCGTTTAAAGTTCGGCGAGGTTTGGACGATATTAATCTGTATTCTTATTTTCAGGAGTTACCTTAAAATCCATGACAACTCCGAGAAATAAAATTATATCACAAAAGACACTGAAAATAAGCTACACTGCAAAAAAAAAATCCCGTAAAATTTACGGTTTTAAACTGGCAGCTGGGTTGGTTGTGCGAAACCGTAAAAGTTACGAAGTAAATCCGTAGGCACAACGGTTTTTTACCATACAGGAACAAGTTTTTCCCGTAAAAGTTACGAAGTAAATCCGTAGTCACAACGGTTTTTTACCGTATGAAATTAAGTTTTCTCCGTAAAAATTAAGTCATCGAAGTAAGTGACGTCATCGACTGAGTTGAGTTGTTTTTCCCCTTCTGTTCGAGTTGAGTTGAAATGTGCTGATGTGTATTATCAATATTATAATTAATCTAGGATTTATTAGTAATTTCAATTAGTTTAATTAATATAATTTTTAATTGAACTTACTTGGACGATTTCGATGCAAGATGGTGACAAAACTTCTAACTCCTCCGAGCCGGGGATCGAAACCGCGTTCATAGAAATACAAGGCAGTCGCTCTAACCACTAGACCACCGGAGACTTCAGAAAGCAAAGTAAAAATAATCTATTTGAGTTTTAAAGTCACTATAGCTCTAGTGGCGTCACCTAATAGTGTAAAAATCAACTATTGCCAGAACACGTGTTTTAAGGTTACGGAGATGGAACCCTATTGAAAACATGAAATGAATGCAATAAAATTACATTTAAGAAAAGGGAAATTTATCGTACTTTCTGTACGATAACTTTCCCTTTTCTTAAATGTACGGTATTGCTTTCCGCAATACCGTATGAAGAAATATAGAATTTGCACTGACGGTTTTAAACCGTTTATGGCTGGAGCGGAAAACGGTGAAAATCAGTTTTGTCAAGAAAACAGCTTTAAACCGTCAAATATACGGAAAAAGTCCGAGAAAAAAACGGATATTTTTTACAGTGTAATGGCGATTGCTGTTAATTCCCTCCATTTAACAAAGGAAAAAATTGAAAGCGACCCCCATAGCAAAATCCCAGGTGCTTTATATCTTTTGGGGTAAGACAGAATGCAATGTTTAATTATTTAACAGTTTAATGTCCTTTTCCCTCATTCTGCTTAAATAAGATCATTCAGCTTTAATGGTCGCTTTTAGCGAGGCCTAAAAGATTAAAAAGTCTCAACCTGTCCCAAATCTTATCCAACACATAATATTAAAGCCAATCCAAGACTCGGTTCGGAATTATATAAAAAATAATTTTAATAATTAAAATTTTTGCCTGTTTCTAAAGCTT
>BGPR01052487.1:0-10595 GCA_013235015.1 Araneus ventricosus
AGATGTCCAAGATATTCGATTCTGAAACGTTTTCTGAGATCTTGACACAATTTTTGTCTGTAGAAGAATCTTTTATTCATTCTCTTAGCGTCTATTTGATCAATATCTGGAACTCCTATTTCTTTTACATCTTGTAGAAACATAGCAGGTGTTAATGCTACAAGATCTTCATTGTCTTCACTTAAGTATGTCAAAGGTCTAGAATTTATAATGCCCTCAGCATCACATAGTACAGTGCACAATTCTTCAAACTGTAAGGAGGCCTTTCCAAGAACTTTTCTTAAGATAGATTTCAACATACCTATAAGCCTTTCCCAAAATCCGCCCCACCAGGGGGCTGATGGGGGGTTAAATTTCCATTGGATTTTCTTTACTGAGGCATATTCTTGTATTTTTCCCCAATCAACTGATTTCAGCTCATTAGAAGTACCCACTAAGTTGGTTCCATTATCTGAATAAATTGTAGCTGGTCTTCCTCTTCTAGAAATAAACCTTCGTAAAGCTAGAATAAAACTATCTGTCGATAAACTAGTTACCAGCTCAATGTGAACTGCACGATAAACTGCACATGTAAAAAGTACAGCCCAACATTTGGTTTTGTTTTTCAAATATAGTGGTCCGCACAAGTCAACTCCTACTACTTCAAAAACATAAGCATCTCTGACGCGATCTTCGGGTAGTGGAGCACTTGCTACTTCTAATGGCCGAGATGCAAAACGTTGGCATATTACACAAGTCCTTATTACTTGACGTATTGTCTTCCTGCTTTTTAAGATCCAATAATTCTCCCTTAAACTCGACATCAAAATCTGTATCCCAGCATGACTAAGTTCAACATGCTTTTCAAAAATAAGTTTCCCGATAACAGCATGCTTTGAAGGCAGCAAAATTGGAAATCTAAATGTCGGTATATCACTTCTTTGAGAAATTTTGGTCTTTACTCTTAGCAAACCATCCGAATCCAGGAATGTCTGTAAGTTCAGTTTTTCGTTTCCCGAAAAACATTGACTTTGAACTTGTTTTAAAATGAACTTTTCTGCGGCCTCCACTTCTTCAAGATCTAAAGTGTCGCCTTTTCTTTCTTTTTTCTGGGTTTTAGCATTTTTATAAAAACGGAAAATCCAAGCCGTGATTCTCGTCATTTTCCGGAAAGAAGATACCTTAGAAAAGTATTCCAATTGCTCTGTCGTGGTGTTAGTGACAGACACAATAGTTTTTCTTTTTTCGGAGTTCACAACGTCAAAATCTGGTATAGTTTCTGAAACAGGCCAATCTTCTATAGGCCTTCGCAGCCAGTTTGCACCCTCCCACCAAAGAGATTTCACAAGTTCCTCTGCATTGGAACCTCGTGATGGAAGGTCAGCTGGGTTTAATGTTCCACTTATGTGCCTCCAGTCTTCAGGATTAGTGAGTTTACGGATTTCCAGCACCCTGTTGTAAACGAACGTTGCCCAATTCTCATTTCTTTTGATCCAATACAAAGCATTCATGGAGTCAGACCAGTAGAAGATTGGTATTTTCTCAAGTCCAAGTTCGGAGATGGTTGCTTTTGCCAATCTAGCTCCAATAGTGCAGGACAAAAGTTCTAGGCGTGGAATAGAGATCTTTTTCAAAGGAGCAACTCTGTTTCTGGCTTGTATTAACTGGCACGACGTATTATCAGCAGATTCAGCTCTCAAGAAGATACATGTAGCGTAAGCACTCTGACTTGCGTCACAGAAAACATGGATGGACAATTTGGAATCTTCTGCAAAGTCCTCTCGTACACACCTTGGTATCTGAAGAGCATTCAGTTTCGGCAACTTCATCTTCCAGCGTTAGAATCTTTCAGTTATTAGCAGAGGGAGTTCAGAATCCCAGGACAACCCCAATTTCCAGCATTCCTGCAACAAACATTTGGGCTCTAGAGTCACTGGACAAGAAAATCCTATCGGATCAAAGATTCGATGAACGGTTGACAGGATTTTTCTTTTTGTAGTAGGTCCTTTATCTTCTTTCATCAAACCTTTCATATCTAGAGACATAGTGTCCTTTGGCAAATTCCACAGAAGTCCAAGAACTGGAACCTTTAGGTCTTCTTGCCTTTCTTCAATTTTGTCTTCTGTAGGAGAATGCTCCCACCCTCGAAGTTCAAACGTGGCAGTAGATAATAGTGCTTGCGATTCCGAAATAAATCTGGCAAGTTCTTTTTTTGTGTTGACGCTGAACACACAATTATCAACGTAGAAGGACCTCATAAGTTGCTGAGCTGTTTCCTTGAGATGATCTGGAGCATTTTTTAAATGAAGTTCTAATGTAGCTCCCAGAAGGAAAGGACTGGAGGAGATTCCAAACACAACTCTTTTGTGCTGCAAGATCTTGATATTTCCTTCTCTTCCTCTATCCTTCCATAAAAATCTAAGATATGGTCTATCTCGTTCTTGTAATCCAATTTGCAGAAAGGCCTCCTTGATGTCAGCTATTACTCCATATTTTCCAACACGAAAGCGATTCATGAGAGATGGAATGAGTTCTACCAGATTTGGTCCCTTTTCGAGGCAGTCATTAATAGAAGGTGTATTCCTTTCTTTAGCTGAACCATCAAAAACGGGTCGAACTTTGGTCGTCGAATTCTCCTTGAAGACAGGATGGTGAGGTAAGAAATGCTGTCCTTGTTTGATTTCTTGCATAGGATCAACTGCTTCAATAATACCCTCCTTCTGCCAATCCTGAAAAGCATCATCATAATCGACCAGCTTTTCGGCACGTTCTAAGGCTTTTATACAACTGTTCAGTCTTCGTTCAGCTATCTTTCTGCCATCAGGAAGAGGTGGATGATCATGTATCCACGGTAGACTGACAATGTAGCGCCCTTCGTTATCTCGTTTTACACTGCGCTCAAAATGTTCCTTCGCCGCTTCTTCTAGTTCTTTTCTACTTTGATTTTCCGCAGGGTCATTGATATTCAATGTATCAAGCCTCCAAAGATCGGATATATTTACGTCGTTGACAAGTAAAGACATTAGCGTACTGGAACTATCGTTTTCAGTAATTCTTGATCTTCCAATAACTGTCCACCCTAACTTGGTGTTCATCGCAATTAGATCAGGTGAAAGGTTTTTAATTTCCCCTGTAAACAATCTGGCTGCTGTATCTGCCCCTAATAATATGTGAATCTCCTTGGGATCGTTTTCATACAAGCAAAGATTTTCATTTAAACAAATATCACTAGCAAATATTCCCAATTGTTTTAATTCTTCGATATTTTTAGGGTCTTTTAATTTGGGAAGAGAAGTACAAATTTTATTCTGATCCATTACTTCTACATTACATGAGAAATTATTCTCTGTATTACGCAATTCAATGGAATATTTCTTGTGGTTTTCCCGCCTTTTCAGCCCTCCGAAAAGTCCATGAGTCACCGTTTGTTCCCCAACACACTTCAATTTCATCACATCCGCTACGTATTTGCTGACATACGACCTTTGGCTCCCAAGGTCAATGATCGATCTAACATAGTGTTTTAAATCATTATTTTCGACGCTAACAATTAAAGTCTGCAGATAAACCTCACTGGAACATAAATTGTTCGCCAACGTGAAATTTTCATTTAAAAGATTATTGTCATCCTTATTTTCATTCAAATGGGTATTATTTTTCAGAACAGAATTATCTTGATTGCATAATATGGATAGATGTCTTTTACCACACAGAGTACAAACTATTTTTGACTTACAAAATTTAGCAAGATGAAATGGCTTTGCACAAATAAAACACGCAGCCTTTTTAGACAGTATTTTTTTTCGTTGTTCCAAACTTAAAGAAAGTGCGTAATTACAATCACCAACAGCATGGAATTCATTGCAGAATATGCAAGCATTTGTTTTTGTTTTTACTTCAGAACTGATCAGATCTGAACTGCTAAATCTCTTTGAAGAAAAACATCTGGAATTGTTTATTTTTTCGCTCGATGAGTCATAGCGCGGATATGAATACTTTTCTTTTTTCGAACTTACAGGAGAAGCATACATTAACGATCGTTCTTTTGCTTTTAGCTGAATTGACAGGAAGTCGACCAATTCATTTATTTCATATTTATCCGATTTCATGCTTTTATTATATTCTAAAACTAGATCGGGGGGAAGGCATTTTAGCAGGAGGGGGCAAAGAAGATTTTGATATGTTTCTTTCAAAACATTAAGAGATTCAAGAGATCGTATTTGTGTCTGTATATTATCAAACATTTTTCGGAATGATACAATATCATCCGAGTTCTTTAATGGGCAGATACGCAGTAAATTATTCAAATGAGTATTAATGAGAACATCTGATCTTCCAAAGCGTTCTTTAAGTAATTTTATGGCGATTTCATAATTTTCTGGTGTTAACGCAAATCCTTCTATAGTACTAAGGGCAGAACCACCTAGGTGGGCTTTTAAGTAATTAAATTTGCTGACTTCACTTAATGAATCATTTTCATGTATGGCTGATTCAAAGGAGTTCCAAAGTGAAAGCCATAAACTTGATTGCCCGTAGAATTTAGATATCGAAAGTTTTGGCAATTTAATGTTCGATGATGATTCTTTATAACAGGAACTTGGAACATTCAACGAATCAACATTTTTTGTCCGTTCGCGTATTTTTTTGTCGCTCTAAATTTCCAAGTTATAATTTTTTGGGTGTATTCTGCTACTTCTTTCACTTCTTTTTCTAACTTGTCATCGGAAACGAATTCTTCTATTTGTGAATCTAGATTCTTTAATTCGTTTGACTCAACAGCAAGCTGTTCTAACATTTCCTCTAATGCGTCGACATTTACATCTGTTTTCGTTAATTCTGTTTCAATAGCTTTACAAATTTTAGTAACAGATGTTCTTGTTACTCCCCGTTTCTTTTTTAACCTGCCACTTTTATCATCCATTTTTAAAATTGAACTGTTCGGAATTTATATTCAGTAAAATTCAATAATATATAAATTCAATAATAAATCAGTTCAAATTCTAATCTATATTTTTTCAGCTCTAAATTAAATAAACCACACCATTATGCCGACAGGGATGCCACTTAATATTACGATCAAAACATCTTTAAATTATAGGTAACTAACGCTTACCTTTGTTTTGGTCGTCTCAGGTTTTCTTCATACTGGAGTGGCTTTTATATTATCTGAAATCTCTTTATTATGTGGCAGGTATGTAGTCAGGGAGTAAATCTTTAAGAATGAAAATATTTAATAATGATTAAGTTTACATGACTAATTTTATATTTACATAAGTTAGAAAAAAGGATTACAAAAGCGCGCGTAGCAAAGTTGGCCGCTAAAAACCAAGAGAGCAAGGTAAACAAAACCCCTGGTGGCGGGGAAGGAAAGTTCTCTTCAGTTAAGTTCAGTCCCTGGTGGTTTCCGACACTCTCCCACCTTTGAGTTTCGTCAAGGTTTGCAGAAACTCAAATAAATGAGTCCAGGAGAGCACTGGGCTTTAGAAGCCGGCCATAACGGGATCTTCTTCTGGAACACACGTTCACATTCGGGTTCACATCCGGAACTGCAGGAGAGTCACTAGATGTTGGTGCACCATCAGGAATCATTGTGGATAGAGGATCGCTCTTTGGGGGCCTTGGGACAGCAGACTTTTCACTCTGGCTGATCTCAAGAGGAAAGAGTCTCTGTATTGGGCGTAAGAAAGATCCAGATTTTGTCTGGATTTCAACTAGACGAACTTTCTTGTCTTTTCCCAGGTATAATTTTATCACTCTTCCCAAGGGCCAATTTATTCTCTTGACGTTACTATCACCGATGAGAACAATGTCTCCTTCTTTAATTTTAGATTCATTACAAATCTTGGAAAATTCTCTAAGATGTCCAAGATATTCGATTCTGAAACGTTTTCTGAGATCTTGACACAATTTTTGTCTGTAGAAGAATCTTTTATTCATTCTCTTAGCGTCTATTTGATCAATATCTGGAACTCCTATTTCTTTTACATCTTGTAGAAACATAGCAGGTGTTAATGCTACAAGATCTTCATTGTCTTCACTTAAGTATGTCAAAGGTCTAGAATTTATAATGCCCTCAGCATCACATAGTACAGTGCACAATTCTTCAAACTGTAAGGAGGCCTTTCCAAGAACTTTTCTTAAGATAGATTTCAACATACCTATAAGCCTTTCCCAAAATCCGCCCCACCAGGGGGCTGATGGGGGGTTAAATTTCCATTGGATTTTCTTTACTGAGGCATATTCTTGTATTTTTCCCCAATCAACTGATTTCAGCTCATTAGAAGTACCCACTAAGTTGGTTCCATTATCTGAATAAATTGTAGCTGGTCTTCCTCTTCTAGAAATAAACCTTCGTAAAGCTAGAATAAAACTATCTGTCGATAAACTAGTTACCAGCTCAATGTGAACTGCACGATAAACTGCACATGTAAAAAGTACAGCCCAACATTTGGTTTTGTTTTTCAAATATAGTGGTCCGCACAAGTCAACTCCTACTACTTCAAAAACATAAGCATCTCTGACGCGATCTTCGGGTAGTGGAGCACTTGCTACTTCTAATGGCCGAGATGCAAACGTTGGCATATTACACAAGTCCTTATTACTTGACGTATTGTCTTCCTGCTTTTTAAGATCCAATAATTCTCCCTTAAACTCGACATCAAAATCTGTATCCCAGCATGACTAAGTTCAACATGCTTTTCAAAAATAAGTTTCCCGATAACAGCATGCTTTGAAGGCAGCAAAATTGGAAATCTAAATGTCGGTATATCACTTCTTTGAGAAATTTTGGTCTTTACTCTTAGCAAACCATCCGAATCCAGGAATGTCTGTAAGTTCAGTTTTTCGTTTCCCGAAAAACATTGACTTTGAACTTGTTTTAAAATGAACTTTTCTGCGGCCTCCACTTCTTCAAGATCTAAAGTGTCGCCTTTTCTTTCTTTTTTCTGGGTTTTAGCATTTTTATAAAAACGGAAAATCCAAGCCGTGATTCTCGTCATTTTCCGGAAAGAAGATACCTTAGAAAAGTATTCCAATTGCTCTGTCGTGGTGTTAGTGACAGACACAATAGTTTTTCTTTTTTCGGAGTTCACAACGTCAAAATCTGGTATAGTTTCTGAAACAGGCCAATCTTCTATAGGCCTTCGCAGCCAGTTTGGACCCTTCCACCAAAGAGATTTCACAAGTTCCTCTGCATTGGAACCTCGTGATGGAAGGTCAGCTGGGTTTAATGTTCCACTTATGTGCCTCCAGTCTTCAGGATTAGTGAGTTTACGGATTTCCAGCACCCTGTTGTAAACGAACGTTGCCCAATTCTCATTTCTTTTGATCCAATACAAAGCATTCATGGAGTCAGACCAGTAGAAGATTGGTATTTTCTCAAGTCCAAGTTCGGAGATGGTTGCTTTTGCCAATCTAGCTCCAATAGTGCAGGACAAAAGTTCTAGGCGTGGAATAGAGATCTTTTTCAAAGGAGCAACTCTGTTTCTGGCTTGTATTAACTGGCACGACGTATTATCAGCAGATTCAGCTCTCAAGAAGATACATGTAGCGTAAGCACTCTGACTTGCGTCACAGAAAACATGGATGGACAATTTGGAATCTTCTGCAAAGTCCTCTCGTACACACCTTGGTATCTGAAGAGCATTCAGTTTCGGCAACTTCATCTTCCAGCGTTAGAATCTTTCAGTTATTAGCAGAGGGAGTTCAGAATCCCAGGACAACCCCAATTTCCAGCATTCCTGCAACAAACATTTGGGCTCTAGAGTCACTGGACAAGAAAATCCTATCGGATCAAAGATTCGATGAACGGTTGACAGGATTTTTCTTTTTGTAGTAGGTCCTTTATCTTCTTTCATCAAACCTTTCATATCTAGAGACATAGTGTCCTTTGGCAAATTCCACAGAAGTCCAAGAACTGGAACCTTTAGGTCTTCTTGCCTTTCTTCAATTTTGTCTTCTGTAGGAGAATGCTCCCACCCTCGAAGTTCAAACGTGGCAGTAGATAATAGTGCTTGCGATTCCGAAATAAATCTGGCAAGTTCTTTTTTTGTGTTGACGCTGAACACACAATTATCAACGTAGAAGGACCTCATAAGTTGCTGAGCTGTTTCCTTGAGATGATCTGGAGCATTTTTTAAATGAAGTTCTAATGTAGCTCCCAGAAGGAAAGGACTGGAGGAGATTCCAAACACAACTCTTTTGTGCTGCAAGATCTTGATATTTCCTTCTCTTCCTCTATCCTTCCATAAAAATCTAAGATATGGTCTATCTCGTTCTTGTAATCCAATTTGCAGAAAGGCCTCCTTGATGTCAGCTATTACTCCATATTTTCCAACACGAAAGCGATTCATGAGAGATGGAATGAGTTCTACCAGATTTGGTCCCTTTTCGAGGCAGTCATTAATAGAAGGTGTATTCCTTTCTTTAGCTGAACCATCAAAAACGGGGCGAACTTTGGTCGTCGAATTCTCCTTGAAGACAGGATGGTGAGGTAAGAAATGCTGTCCTTGTTTGATTTCTTGCATAGGATCAACTGCTTCAATAATACCCTCCTTCTGCCAATCCTGAAAAGCATCATCATAATCGACCAGCTTTTCGGCACGTTCTAAGGCTTTTATACAACTGTTCAGTCTTCGTTCAGCTATCTTTCTGCCATCAGGAAGAGGTGGATGATCATGTATCCACGGTAGACTGACAATGTAGCGCCCTTCGTTATCTCGTTTTACACTGCGCTCAAAATGTTCCTTCGCCGCTTCTTCTAGTTCTTTTCTACTTTGATTTTCCGCAGGGTCATTGATATTCAATGTATCAAGCCTCCAAAGATCGGATATATTTACGTCGTTGACAAGTAAAGACATTAGCGTACTGGAACTATCGTTTTCAGTAATTCTTGATCTTCCAATAACTGTCCACCCTAACTTGGTGTTCATCGCAATTAGATCAGGTGAAAGGTTTTTAATTTCCCCTGTAAACAATCTGGCTGCTGTATCTGCCCCTAATAATATGTGAATCTCCTTGGGATCGTTTTCATACAAGCAAAGATTTTCATTTAAACAAATATCACTAGCAAATATTCCCAATTGTTTTAATTCTTCGATATTTTTAGGGTCTTTTAATTTGGGAAGAGAAGTACAAATTTTATTCTGATCCATTACTTCTACATTACATGAGAAATTATTCTCTGTATTACGCAATTCAATGGAATATTTCTTGTGGTTTTCCCGCCTTTTCAGCCCTCCGAAAAGTCCATGAGTCACCGTTTGTTCCCCAACACACTTCAATTTCATCACATCCGCTACGTATTTGCTGACATACGACCTTTGGCTCCCAAGGTCAATGATCGATCTAACATAGTGTTTTAAATCATTATTTTCGACGCTAACAATTAAAGTCTGCAGATAAACCTCACTGGAACATAAATTGTTCGCCAACGTGAAATTTTCATTTAAAAGATTATTGTCATCCTTATTTTCATTCAAATGGGTATTATTTTTCAGAACAGAATTATCTTGATTGCATAATATGGATAGATGTCTTTTACCACACAGAGTACAAACTATTTTTGACTTACAAAATTTAGCAAGATGAAATGGCTTTGCACAAATAAAACACGCAGCCTTTTTAGACAGTATTTTTTTTCGTTGTTCCAAACTTAAAGAAAGTGCGTAATTACAATCACCAACAGCATGGAATTCATTGCAGAATATGCAAGCATTTGTTTTTGTTTTTACTTCAGAACTGATCAGATCTGAACTGCTAAATCTCTTTGAAGAAAAACATCTGGAATTGTTTATTTTTTCGCTCGATGAGTCATAGCGCGGATATGAATACTTTTCTTTTTTCGAACTTACAGGAGAAGCATACATTAACGATCGTTCTTTTGCTTTTAGCTGAATTGACAGGAAGTCGACCAATTCATTTATTTCATATTTATCCGATTTCATGCTTTTATTATATTCTAAAACTAGATCGGGGGGAAGGCATTTTAGCAGGAGGGGGCAAAGAAGATTTTGATATGTTTCTTTCAAAACATTAAGAGATTCAAGAGATCGTATTTGTGTCTGTATATTATCAAACATTTTTCGGAATGATACAATATCATCCGAGTTCTTTAATGGGCAGATACGCAGTAAATTATTCAAATGAGTATTAATGAGAACATCTGATCTTCCAAAGCGTTCTTTAAGTAATTTTATGGCGATTTCATAATTTTCTGGTGTTAACGCAAATCCTTCTATAGTACTAAGGGCAGAACCACCTAGGTGGGCTTTTAAGTAATTAAATTTGCTGACTTCACTTAATGAATCATTTTCATGTATGGCTGATTCAAAGGAGTTCCAAAGTGAAAGCCATAAACTTGATTGCCCGTAGAATTTAGATATCGAAAGTTTTGGCAATTTAATGTTCGATGATGATTCTTTATAACAGGAACTTGGAACATTCAACGAATCAACATTTTTTGTCCGTTCGCGTATTTTTTTTGTCGCTCTAAATTTCCAAGTTATAATTTTTTGGGTGTATTCTGCTACTTCTTTCACTTCTTTTTCTAACTTGTCATCGGAAACGAATTCTTCTATTTGTGAATCTAGATTCTTTAATTCGTTTGACTCAACAGC
>BGPR01052488.1:0-10595 GCA_013235015.1 Araneus ventricosus
AACCAAACCCAACCAGGGGTACCAGAATAGACCCCTACATGTTTTGTCATTTCAGTTTGTCATAATATATGTTACTTAAAAACTACTTTGAAATTAAAATTGATAAAAATAATCTGGTTTGGGTAGTTTGGAAGAGAGAAAGGGGGCCCCCGAAACATGCAATGCCTAAGGGCCACAGACCTTAATCCGGCCCTGCTAAGCATCCCAGAGATGCTATATCTGTAATTGCATCTAATATCAAGATTGTGTCTGATTTCCGACTAACGGCTGCGTTTGCGACCACGTTATATGCAGAAAAAAGTTAAATTTGGTGTGCTCACCCCAACGTCTGAGCCACAAATTCTAGGACACTTCGTAGAGCGTTTTCGGTAGAGGGTCTTGATACCGGAATGTGTTTTTGTCGCATTCCGTCTGCAAACCAGGTGAAACAACATTTACAGAGATTAACCCTTTAACTGTTCTGTTTTGGGAATGCTCTGTCATTTTAATTCAACTGAGACCCTCTAGGATAATTGAAAAGTTTATGGATTGCAGGTAAGTTTTGTATAGAATTATAACATCTGTGAATGACTTTGTTTTAGTTTATAAGTTTGAAATTGAGATAATTCGATGCGCGTACAGGGTACATGCAAATAAGTTAAGTGGTTAACTTCAATATCAAGAATTTTTTTTTTTTTATCATTCCACTGATCATTAAAGTTACATTACAGATTACATCATCTGAAAATTCAGTATAAAGTACTACAATTTATTTTTAGTATCTGATTTTAAACCGAAATAATTTTTCAATAATTTCGAAATAGTTTCGAATACTAAACCGAATATTTTTTTTAAAAAAATTGAACCGTTTCTACCGCGTTAAAGTCTTTTCTTTTTCAGTTCTTAGAGCATTTAAACTGTATCATTGGTGGATGTTTGACTAAATGAATAAAACTAAACCCGCCGTATTACGAGTAAAGTTTCCTTTTCTCCGATGCCGTTTCAATCGTGGAACGCTGGATTATTCCACTACAGCAATAAGGATTAACACTAGCTTTACGGAGATTTCTTATATGCCTATCTCTACGGGCAAGCTTCAATTTGACGCATGTACAAAAACACACATTCTGTAAATAAAACAACTTTTTTTCAACAGAAATATTTTTATTCGTATAAAAAAATGTCTGCATTAAAACGTTTTTCTTATTATTATTATCGCTTTTCAGTATTAGGTATTTCTGATCAATCCTGCTGTTTGTACACTGTCTCACGCTTCTTATCACGTCTGTAACCGGGTGGGAACTGAAAGTTACAATGCGCCATGAGATGTTATGTAAATGAATGGCTTTTAATCTGACGTAAATATGTATAACAAGAGCAATAACCCTTTGATATGTTACATTTCGATTAAGAATAAAATTAGTATATCTTAATTAATTATTAACCTATCTTTATCATAATATTGTTACGAAACTGTAAAGTTGTTTCCCTAACATGCTAAATAATGGCAGGAAAGAGAGTTTTACAGAGGTTTTACTAGAAGCCAAGCCAATGAACACCGACCTTGGCGACAAAACGAAGCTTAAAAATAACCCCAAAATCCAAGAAATTTGTCTCTTTCTCTACTAGGAGCGGAAATATCAAGCACATTCGAGAGATTACTATGTGACGTCACTTCCTGTTGAAAAAGGTATATCCGCAATGCAAGTTAATGAACTAATAGACATTTAGCGTTAATGAAAGTGCTGTTACTGATATTTATTAGTGATGTTTTGTTAATTTATCCAAGTGTTGTTTAGTTTTGTTATCTGTGCTTCGTGTTGTACCAAAATCTTCGTGGAATAAACAGTGGCGTATTTTAACATTATCAGGCCACAGGCGCAAAACTGTTTTGAGGCCCATTCCCTAACCAATGTCGTAAATTCGCAGTTGGCTTAGCACAGTGATGAACATCGAATTAGATTTGAGGCCCCCTCAGGGTCTCGAGATACGAGGCGATCGCCTGTGCGAAAAACCGCCACTGGGAATAAAGCTTTATTTTTTGTTTATCCTGCTTGTTGGATTACATTAACGTACACCCAAAAGACGATCTTTGTAACAATATCTTAATTATACATATCTCAAGCAAAGATGCTAGCTCAATATTATATAATGTTATTATTTTTTATCTCCTTCAATAAAAATCTGTAAATATTTGGACAATTTTTGAGGTTTCGGCTTAGATTCGCTGTTAAAATTTCACTAAATATAAGTGAATGGAAATGAAAATGAGGACAGAAACACTGTAATATTAACAGGAAAAAGAAAGGGAACTTCGAATTACGTATTAACTAAAATATACATTGAGGAACAAATCTTACTTTACTTTGGCGCTTATTCTTCGGAGTTTTTTTGTGCACAATAATTTTACCTTAATTTTTCATCTAGCAGTCAGGGCCGGATAATTAAATAGGCAAAGTACTGCCTATAGGCCCAGAGGCTTCGAGATTTTTTTTTCCTCGGTAGTTTCAGAATACTTTAATTTTGTGTTTTCATTTAATTTACAAAAACCGTACATTCGAACTTATTCAAATTAAACTCAAGTATCGTTTAAATTTTGGAACATTATTCTAACAACATTCGTAATTAATTACCCTTTGCGAGTTTTATATATATTATGTTACTTTATAAATTATATATATATATATATATATGTTGCTTTTTCTAATTTAGAAGTTTCCGATCCTATAATTAAAAGTATTTAGATTGGGTTAAAAAAGGGTCGTTTTGGTATAAAATTACTTTTAAATTTTAATTTTGTATTTTTTACTTTCTCGTATACGAAGTATACAAAGAGAAAGTGTTGTAACGTCAAAAAATTCGAACTCTAGATTTTGACGAATCTCCACGTTTTAGACCTCCCCGCGTCCGAAAAACACAATTTTGGAATTATGTCTGTGTGTCTGTGAATACGATTACTCGAAAACTATTAGAGCTACTGGGATGAAATTTGGTATGTGGTCTTTAAACATAATTTGTAGGTTTATATCAAATTTTGGACAAAATCCGTCAACGGGAAGTCTGTCTGTCTGTATGTCCGAAGTCATGCGAACACTATAACTCAAAAACTTGAATAGCTATATGGATAAAATTTGGTACAAAGTTTTATCGTCATGAATGAAGATCCGTATAAAATTTTGTGCCAAGTCCGTCAACTGGTTGACTTTGCATATTTGATTTCTTCGCCATTGTAGGAAGCAAAAGAAAGGCACGCGTTTTTACTGCTGTTCCCGTAATACGTTCTGTCTTGGCTCACTGCCAAATTCTTCTCGAATAAAAGTGAATTAATTATGGAGTATTTTCTTTTAATTTTTCTTTCACGTTGAAACATTTTCTCAATAAGAGTTGCATATTTGATTTGCGGTTAGTTTTATTTTGTATATTTCGTAATTCATTTTTTCTGAGTGGATTGTGCATTATTTTTACTCTGACAGAACGAAAGTAGTTGTTAAAAGTAAAGTTATAAAGTAACAAACCAAAATTAGTGTCAATTGATTCATCAGTTCTGTTTTTCATGCTCTTTTATTTTCTGCCAATGTGCATGATATTTTCAACTACAACTATAGTTAGTAAATTTGTAACAATCAGATCGGAGATATTGCTGGCAAGCTAAAAGGCTGCTTAGATGTGTGCAAATCTTTTAGTAACTTACATGAGATAATTGAAATTTGGTATGTGGTCTTCTAATTTATCCACGCGGTGGGAGGGGAAACAGCACCTTTTTGGGGAAGTATACGAGAAAGTTTAGGGGAGGCCAATCCCGCTGGTTTTATACGCGATATACTGAAATCAACTCTCTTGAAAGTGATCCGCAATTAAATGGTTTACTATTCCAGTTCGTCAAAACTTGCTATTTAAAACTACTCATTTATATTAAATTAAAACTAAAATATCTGGTTTTGGAAGCTGATGGAGAAAAAAAAGGGCCTCGGGACTTGCATTGCCTAAGGGTCCCTAGACGGCTTAATCTGGCCCCCCTAGGAGTTACAATCGTTTCCCAGATAGCATGTACACTTGCAGCAAGTTCGATTTTTCTTGATATTAGCTTGTCATGACAAACTTGATGTGGCAACTTTGCAGCGAACTTCCTGCAAAGTAACAAAGCATTATTTACAAACCCACTTGGAAAGCAAGTTTGCTGTGAAGATGTCATGACGAACTTCACACCACGATTGCAAAACAAGCTTGCTACAAAGATGATAGCACACTTACACATAATCTTTGTCTCTGTTTAAAAATATTATCCAATTTTTAATAGCATCTCCTAGACCGTCTTTCTTTTTATTAATTCAATAAATCAATGATAATTTGTGAAAAAACTAAATTTTTTTATAAAAAAATTGAAACATTTTCCATTTTTTTACTAAATATAGAACTCGCACTTTAAAGAAAAATATATCGTATTTTTCTTAATGTTGAAATTTTTACGTTTATAAACAAAATTAAACCTAAAAAACAAGGCAATGTTTTTTGAAAAATAATAACTTACATTTTGTCCCATTTTAAAAGTAATTACTTTTAAACTCTAATTTCATAATTTATTCAACTATCAAAACGTAGTTATTAGCGAAAATCGCTCTCTCTTTGACTTCAAATCATATTCTCAACTCAAAATTTTAAAAATTAATGAAATCAAGAAAACAGTTTAAAATAAATCGTATAGATGAACGATCTATTAGCGCAATCTATCTCTTCTCCTCAGAGTCTAGCTGACCGAGTGGTTAGAGTGACAGGTTTAGGAAGCGGTAGGTCGCGGGTTCTAATTCGAGGTTGTGTTCGTACTCTGTTTTCGCTATAGTTTGCAACGAGTTTGACGCCGCAAGTTTGTGACAAGTTTGACGCGTGGTGACTAAGTCGTTTGCGTAAACTTGTTTCAAGCTTGCACTCTTGTCGTGTCAAATTTGTTGCAAGCTTGCAGAGCAAGATCGCTGCAAACTAAAATTGCTATATGGATTAGAACTAGGCTAACCTGCTAATTAGAACTTAGTGAACATATTTTTCGGTACCGAACCTCTATTTGCTTTAAATAATTTATGCTTAAAATAGCTTCTTCAAACTTAAGTAGCAAAAGCACAGATGTGGATAGCATACGCTGTACATCAGGGGTGTGAAACTCCACTACGAATGTTTTTGCGGCCCGCCAAACAAAACAGTATGCAAGAATGTTTTCAATAAAAAATTCATAACTTAATTTTTAAAACTCCTAATTATACATTATTATTAATAACGAACCTCAACATTCGTGAATGACTAATCACTATTTGTGTCACATCGTCGCACCAATTCCCCTGCCACTAACAGCGAATATTTTAGGAGCCGATAATAAAACAAAATCGCCTGGAAGAAAAATTTATTTGATTTCTTCAACTTTCTCCGCTGGTGTAGAATCAGTATCTATAGAGGTGAATGTGGAGTTTACGGTACACACCTGCTTCTTGCCAATTTTTGATGGCGCAATTTCATTTGGCGTCGCCAAATACTGTTTTGGATGTGCAGGGCGATTTTTATTGCTCTCTTTCGCATTTGTCACCTGAAAACGAGAGATTGAGCACGCAATGCCTGCGGCATTTTAAACGTGTACCGGACAAATTTTTTTAACTTAAAAAAACATCAACGGCTTCGCTTTCAACTTAGCAGGAAACTTGTAGCTTCGCTTTTTCATTGAATGTTACGAATCTAGGTTTTTTTTAAAAAAAAATTATGAAAACTAGAATTTCCGCATGTAATTTCAAGGGTGTACCGGGCAAATTTTATAATTTAAAAAATATCAGCGGCTTCGCTTTCAGCAAATCGGAATACTCGTAGCTTCGCTTATTCATTGAGAAACGAAACAAACAGAATAACATACACGGTACTGAACCGATATTCAATCCGAAGAATTCCAAAAGAAGTGTTATTCAAATTCGAATTTATTGACCAATCACATCGAAGACTTGAACAAAACAGTCCAATCGAAACGTAGCGCAATATAGCCTGATAAGCAAAACACCGATGAAAGATCAATTTGTGCGCATGCGCGCTTGTCACTCGTTAAAAACATCTAGATGCATCCAAAACAAATGTTCTCTCATCGCCGTTCTTGGCGGTAAAGAGTTGGCGATCCTAAGAGGAACGAAGTAATGTGTACCATAAACCTCTATATTATTAGATTTAAAGGCAAATTCAGTGAAGTTGGGATGCCTGAATTTTACAAATATTGGCCATTCAGTTATAAAATTATTCGAAAATTGGCAAATGAAATTATTTCCATGTTTGAAAGCTGTCATTGGTACAAGCAATTATTTTCATTTTTGAAACGGAAAGTCTCCTGTAAAATCCGAAATTACCGCCATTCACTTTGAATCAGTTTTGAAAGTAACCGAGTGATCGTTGCATAAAAAATAATCTCCGAAGTAGGTAATATTTTAGAAGAGAAGAGATGCCAAGTGTCAGGAAGAAAACCTTTAACTTTACCGTTTTTTTTGTTTTGTTTTTTAAACATTCCAGCGGGCGCGCGTTTTCAAAAGATACTTGAATTGTGCATCGTATTACAATAGAGTCTCGATAATTCGAGTCTCGATTGTTCGAGTTTTCCATAAATCCGAGTTACTGAAAAAATCAGTTTAGCTCCCAAATAATGACCAAGACATACACAACACGTGAAAGAATTACTGCATCTGGTTTTTATTGTTGTTCGACAGGTCATATGTCCACTGCGCTCCCCGAAGCCACCTGCAGAAATGTCCCGTACCAAAGAAAACGGAATATATATAAGATCCATATATAGGAGCAATGTATTTAAACAAAAAAATAATTCACAATTATTTTAAAATATAATTAACCTGTTGCTATCAGCAGTAATGTAATAACATGCAAGTACATTTTTCATATACTGAAATTTAAAAATTGTTTTTATTTCCATTTATTTATTTATTAAATTTTTTGATTTCGATAATTCGATATTTCGAGGTAGGCCCGGTCCCGTCCACCTCGAATTATCGAGACTCTACTATACATATTTATATCGTTCTCTTATAAATTTAAGTGCAATTTTTATTTATAAAATCTTTGTTTACTATTACGCTAATAAATACAGATAACATAAAGAAAAGCTGTATTTATTTTTGTAAAAAAGCAAGACATATTTATGTAATACGATGCGTAAAATTTGTGCAGGTGCGCCCGCTGGAAGGTTAAACTGTATTTTGATATAAACCTTTTTATTTTTGGGGACCACATAAACTTAGACCTTTCTTATTTGGGCCATGCTAGCATTTGAGCTGGACACCCCTGCTGTATATTCTTCAGAATTGCAGTCAGGGCCGGATTTATACATATCTAAGTCCTGGGCCAAAGCACTAAATTCTGCGTCCTCTTCTATAGTTGCATTCACAGCAACTATAGAAACAGCAACGTAAATGTGCCACCAGTTTATTTAATGTATATGGATGTACTTAAAAAAAAGTGTTTTGTATGGTCTTTGCAAAATAATACTGAAATTTGAAAATGCTTTATTATAACTTCTTTTATATTTGCGCCCTAGGCCGTGGCCCTGTGAGAAATCTCGCTCTAGTTGCAGTGATGTCTGCTTCCGTACTATTTGAAAATATCGCATACTTCGGTTATAAAGGAGTCAATTCATGCTCATGTGATAAACTGCGCCAATTAAAATTAAAATTCCGTTGAGTACCGTGCAATACCTATTCGTAACCTTAAGAAACATTTTATTAACTTTCTTTCATTTATGACAAGGATGCGAAAAAAACAATACTTCACTCTTATTCCTACCACACCACTGGTCTGACAATTCTAACTTAACACATTCATCGCTATGGGCCAATTAGATGCAAACTCCAAGAAAGACAAAATTAATCGTGCTCCAGAGGTGTAGTGGAGGCGGAACGCCGTTTCGGCGCTGCTTTTTTTAAGGAGAAATAAGTAAGAAAACATTATGGAAACTTCCTTAAAACAGCGCGATTTTTGTCATGCAGGTTAGAGCGTGCTGGCACTGCTTTTGGAGCATGCTGGCACTGCTTTTGGAGCATGCTGGCACTGCTTTTGGAGCATGCTGGCACTGCTTTTGGAGCATGCTGGCACTGCTTATTTTGCGACTGAATTAAAAATTAAAATTCCGTTGAGTACTGTGCTACACCTATTCGTAACATTAAGACCGTTCAGACCTGGTGTCCGGTATACCGGACATCAACTTTGAACTGCTCCTATTAATTCAATAATTGACGAAACTAAATGCTGTTTTTTTTTATTTGATTCTCGATTTTATCATCAATATAATCGTTGCAAGAAGTTTTCGTTTCGGCCATGGAATCATTTCATTTTTTTTTTTGAAAAAAAAATCATCGTTTTTCCCAAAATGGAGCTCGGTGGTGAAATTTGTTTTTCAAGTAAATTCTTGTTTTTAATCCTTTTTTACCATTTAAAAGGCTTCTACAATATTTTATTACCCTTTGACAACCATTTTAAAGTGAAATTTTTGTGATTTTGTATTTTTTTCACTCGAAATATCCGGTATTGTCCGGATGCCGGATAAGGGGTAACTTCTTTAATTTTTCATCTACAGGCTTGAAATTTCATTTATGCTTTAATCTTTTCAGTAGTACACAGTACGCCAAAGGAAAAAAAAATTCTAACTACATTATTTCTTAATTCCGACTGAAGGGGTCAAGAAAAATTTTATTAATTTTCTTTCATTTATGACATGGATATGAAAGAAAACAATACTTCACTTTTATCCTTCGCAGCCGTGCTCGCTCTAGACAATTTATAAATCAAAAAAAGAAGGAGGTGAACGCATTCTGCGGACATCTATTAATATGTTCAACTTATTAAATTTGTTGTGCAAGTCAAATTCTAGTGCGCAGCGAAGATTCCTGAAGGACGAGATATCTCGTCCGTAGCGATGAATGTATTAATTACTGGGAATACGAAAGGATTTTTAGAGCAAAATTTTTTTTGAATAAAAACAGGAATACCAAGTGAAATAAAGTTATAAAAATATAAGGCACGAGATGATACAGATTAAGAGCAAAATGAACATCGCCCAACGTGGGGCTCGAACCCACGACCCCGAGATTAAGAGTCTCGTGCTCTACCGACTGAGCTAGCCGGGCTTGCAATAATGTTAACTCTGACTGTAATTAATGTTTCTTCAAAGTTTGTATTATCTTTCTTTTGCAGCTGCGATTTCCCACGGCCCATTCTGCAGCTGTGAATTCCAAAGATTCAGTCGGGTCAGCCAGGATTCTTATCATTGCTCAGTATAAAATGTAATGTGTTTTTTTGTTTTGTCTTCAATATGCATGAGAATTCTTTATTTTAAATTTTTTAAAAAGAAAATAAGTGTAATCAAAATTCTTATAAAAACCATTCTCATAAACCTGACAGGACACCGTTTTCTCTTTCTATAGTTTTTAACTTTTACTTTACTGATTGATTCATTATGAATCAATCCCCTCCCCAACTTTCAAAACCAAATATTTCTTATTAAATTTAATTTAATATCTATATAAAAAATTTAAGCAAGAAATATTAAGGCAAAATGGGTCCAACCAAAGTGTAAGGTACGGCGCCACACTTGAATTTTTTTTGGCAATAAATCGCTAAATGTGGTAACCCTATGGTGGACGGTAACATGGCAAATTTGGATAACATGGCGGAATTTTCGAATGTTTGGCGAATTTTCCATGATTTGGTGTCATCTTGGCGAGAGATGTACAGTACATTTTGGTTTTACCACAAAATGAAATAAAACAATTAATTGCGGGTCGAGAGACTTGATTTCTGTTTCTAAAATACAAAAAGAAAAAAAAAATGCCGCTTTATTTAAAGTAATTTTAAATAAAACGGGAAAAAAACTTATCTTAATGATTAATCGCTTATCGTTACTTTTAATAAAATCATACGGCATGTTAAAAGATAAATACTTACGACAGTTTAAGAAATCCACACATAAAAGATAGTAGAAGTTTATATACAAGGTGTTTCTAAAATATCAGAGGGGCTTAAAATAAGTAGATTTTGGTAGGAATTATTTTCGGAAATTCTACTGGAATCAAAATGATAATAAAGATGGTTTCATATTATTTTCTACATACGTAGAAAAGCCAAATAGAAACCTAGCCAAGCAAAGAAGTCTACAGTGTTGATACATCTGATTAAAATGGGTCAATATATACAATGATCGAGCATCGGTGGTTCAGTGGTAGAATGCTCGCCTGCCACGCGGGCGGCCCGGGTTCGATTCCCGGCCGATGCAAATGGTTTTACTTTTTGCTAACCGAAAAATCGCTCAAGATTCTCGTAGGCGTTCTGAGAAAATTGAAAAACACAACTTTTTCTAGCAAAATGAATGAAGTGAAAAGGTAAGAATATGGTTGACGCAAATGGGACTTTCAATTTCCAAGAAATTATCACGCAGCTTAAACGAAGCCCTCTACAAGAAACTAAGTGATTATTAATTTAATAAAAAAATTATCTGCATTTAATCTGGAATTGTACTATTTAGAACATAATTAGAATAGCAAAATAATCCCGAGATAATATATCACCAAAGGTAAGGTCTGTACTTTTTTTTTGAAAGC
>BGPR01052489.1:0-10595 GCA_013235015.1 Araneus ventricosus
ATCATCAACAGCAGATCTAAAACACCCACCTACTAATCAAAATTAAATATATGATTCATCATCAATAAACATCACAATAAATTCCTTATCAAATAACTACTTTTTTTACAAGAAGAGAGAAATGAAGCATTTGAAGGGCTTACTATAAAAGAATACCACTTTTACTGCATGGTTTAAATTCAACCTTATTGATGAAAAACATGAGTACTATTATGCTGATATCCACCAGTATTATGTATTTGATAAACCTTCTACAAAATGGCAGAAGAGGCAAAGAGGGGGCCAACAAGTAATCGGAAGAATGACTCTGGTTAGTGTGCAGGATTCTGAAAGATTTTACCTTCGAATGCTATTATTAAGAAAAACTGGTGTAATAAGTTTCAACGATCTAAAAACTATTGATGGAACATTGTGTGAAACTTTTCAAGAGGCATGCAAAGTGCTTGGGCTTCTAGATGGTGATCAGCACTGGCATGACACTCTTCTTGAAGCAGCGATAATGCAAATGCCTAGCTACTTGCGAATTTTGTTCGCTATAATTTGTGGTTTTGGGGAAGTTGAGAACATTCCTGACCTTTGGACTCAACATAAACAATCCCTCTCTGAAAATTTTGTGCATAGGTATTCGGAAGAAACTGGCCCCTTTTACGCCCTTGCAGAATTAAATGAACTGCTCAAGTCTTATGGCCCGAATTTACGAAAAGTGAATCTTCCATCGGTAGACTTACAATGTGATCTCTTCCTATTATCCTATGATGCTATGGAAGAGCAGTCTAAGGCTAATGCAAATATTGAAAAATTAAATCTGAACAAAGATATGCTGTCTATAAAGTGCTACATGCGATATATGAGTATCAAACTGATATGCCAAAGTGCTTTTTTCTTGATGGTCCTGCTGGAACAGGCAAAACTTTTGTGTATTCGGCTCTATTGCATGCAGTTAGAGGAAAAGGCGATCAAGCCATTGCTGTAACATCAACCGGGATAACAGCTACATTGTTAAGTGGAGGCAGAACTGCTCACTCTATTTTTAAAATTCCCCTTACTCTGAATGCCACTTCAACATGTAATTTGAAACCAAACACCTCAGAAGCTAAAATTTTATTGGATGCTAAGGTAATTGTCTGGGATGAAGCTCCAATGACACATGTTCATGCCTTTTTAGCTATCGATAGACTTCTGAAAGATCTTACTAAATGTGATGAACTGTTTGGTGGAAAAATAATTTTACTAGGTGGAGATTTTTGTCAAGTCCTTCCAGTCATTTTAAGAGGTTCCCGATGTTTAACAGTTTCAGGCTGCATTAAAAAACATAGACTTTGGTCTGATTTTTTCGTTATGAAATTAACTGAAAACATGCGTGCTTTTGATTCTGAAAAAGAATTTGCGAGTTGGCTTTTACATGTTGGTGAAGGTGAAAGTGGAGAGAAAATTCAGTTGCCCCCATTTTGCTCTCCAGAAATTCAAGATCCCATTCAACAACTCTTTAGTGACATAGATTTTAAAACAGTGACACCAGAAGAGTTTAAAGGTCGAGCTATTCTGACCGTAACAAACGATTTATGAATGCAAATTAATAATCGTGTCCTGGAATGTATGCCAGGAAATGAAGTGATTTATGAGAGTATAGATAATATAGTAAGTAATGACCCGCAAGACCAACTCGCATATACCGAGGAATTTTTAAATATTTTAACTCCAACTGGAATGCCACCTCACAAATTAAGATTAAAACCAGGAGCTATCATTATGCTACTAAAAAATTTAGCACCTTCTAAAGGTCTGTGCAATCGCACGAGACTAATAATAATTCAATTGCAGAAAAATGTCATAGTGGCAAAAAAAATTAGTGCTGATAATAACAATGAATCCTATCTCATACCTCGAATACCTCTCATTCCATCTGATAGTAATACGCCTTTTCAATTCAAGCGTAACAATTTCCCATTAGATTAGCCTTTTCAATGACCATAAATAAAGCCCAGGGACAAAATTTTGATAAAATTTGTTTAGATCTAACCAAACCAGTTTTTAGCCATGGTCAGTTGTATGTGGGTCTTTCTCGAGTAAGATCCTTTGATTCTATCACTGTCGTGTCGCCAAACTCTGAAATTTACAATTGTGTATATAGAGAAGTTTTATGAATATTCAAGTACTCTTTTATGATACTATTGGTGTGTACTATTTATTATGTGTAAATATAAAAATTACTGTTTGCAACATGTATATAGAGAGATTAGATTTTTTTGCCATGTTTTTACAGACAATTTTATCCCAGATATATTTTCACTGTAAGTGAATTTACTTCATGCTGCTTATGGTGAATGATAATATTGCATACTTTTTGCATTGTGTAAACATAATTAAAAATAGAACCAATTTTAATTCAGAGGGGTTTTCTTTTACGCTGTTCTCGGAGAATGAATAAGATTGTGCATACTGTTGGCAACGTGTAAATATATAGATTATATGTTTTTGGGGCACCGTGTTTGTACAGACTATTTTATCCCAGATATATTTTCACTGTAAGTGAATTTACAATTGTGTACATGGGGAAGTTTTGTGAATATTCGAGATAGTACCCTTTTATGATACTAATGGTGTACTACTATCACTATCTACTATGTGTAAATATAAAAATTACAGATAGATTTTTTTGCATTACATTTTTAATTTGTTTCAATGTTGTATATTATTTTATATCTGAGTGGATTGAATATACCTGCTTTGATACAATTTGTTTTGTAGAGAACAATCTTCAATGTTGTATATTATTTTATATATGAATGTATTCAATATTTATATACCTGCTTTCGTACAATTTATGTTTTCATAGAGCACGATCTTTTGAATCTGTTTCTGTGGTAGCTCCAAAATGTGAAATATTTAACTGTGTTTAGTGGGAAGTTTTCTGTGGTTGATTGTCAAGTGTATTTTTTTTTGCTTTACATTTTTAATTTGTTTCAATGCTGTATATTATTTTATATATAGGAATTTATTGAATATGTATATACCTGCTTTCGTACAGCACAATCTTTTGAATCTGTTTCTGTGATAGCTCCAAAATGTGAAATATTTATTTGTGTTTTTGGGGGAGGTTCCTGGTGCTTTCACTATATAAAAAACGGCCCTTTTCAGGGCCAAAAAATATTATTCCTTCTTTATTAAGGTGAAAGCATTAAAAGGAAATCAGCTTTACTTTGTAAGTTTTATTTGAAGAAAAATATCTTTTTTGAGGCTAAAAAAATTTATTCTCTGCAGATTTAAGTTAAAGCATCAGAAGCAAAATAAATCTGATTCATATATATATATATATATGAAGATTTTAGAATAGCTTCTAGGACACACAGTGTCTTCATTATAGCGAGCGAAGCGAGCAAGGTTTACTTAGCAAACCTAGGAGGATTGCAACGCAATCCTCCTGGGGGTTGGCGAGCTTTAGCGAGAAGGGGGCACAGCCCCCTAGTAAGATCTATAATATTAGTAAAATGGCATTTCTGAAATACTTCTAATTTAGAAACATTTTATTATGTGTATTAATCGATTTTGCAGAAGTATTTCATCTTTAATATATGATACTTAATTTAAAATTTATGAGACACAATTGCGTTGAATAAATCATGTAGTAAAATTAGTGCAAAAAATCGCCTCACATGATTTTCGTATTATTGGTAATTACTAGAAGTTATGATACAAAAATCCGACTCCCTGTCTAAAGCATTTATAAATATACGTAGATTATCTTTACAGTAAATTAAATGAGCGAATACAAGATTTGGATGTGAAGATTTTTTATGTAGTTTCTTAACGACTAAGAGAAAAGAAAAACATTACTAAAAATCATCGTTATCATGTAAGCAAATAACTAAGCAACTGATAATTTGAAAAGGGAAAGAATAAATAAAAAAGGCAAAAATTGAACAAGAAAACAAACTTTTGAATAATAAAGAAAACAATAAAGAATATGAAAAACAATATTTATATTTCAGGATTGAAAGACCAGACAATCCACAATGTTTTTTTTTTTAATTCTCACACAATACTCAGTTAAAACGATAGTGAAATATAAGCTTCAGCGATAACAGACGGAAATCAGATGGAGTGTCTGAGGAACCACTGCTTACACATACTAGAGATAAAAAGTTTGAGAAAATGTTTAAGACAGGTAAAACAATTGGTTTTAGGTAATTTAAAATTGGATTGATTAATTTTAAATAATGCATCAAAATCACAGTTTTTGATAATTGTCTCAAAATATTCTCGTCTATTCTGTAGCCACTAGAACTGTGATTATTTTATTAATCTGGAACGATGAATTAATGAAATTCTGATTGCATGTTTTTCCAATAATAGCTTCGGAAGACGCTCATGAAATTTAAGCTGCTTTTAAAAGTCACAAATACGTTTAAAGTTTTGAAATGCGTATCTTTTCTTACGTATACTTCAAAATCAAAAATACTTGCCTGATACGACTCTCTATTTCGATTGAACTAAGAAACTGTTAAAATAACTCCGTAATTTTTAATTTATGCATCGCGACTTCTTATGGAGTCCAAATTTTTTTAAAAGTTCTAGAGGTAATAGGATTAAAACAAAAATCTATAAATAAATGAATAATCACCTTATTCAACCAAAGTATTAAAAAATGCAAATCCTGTAATTACAACTCCTTTTCTGTGCTTATTAATACTACATAATCGAATACGTTTATGATTCACTAAATATTCAATCTAGTGGCGGCTCGTCCATTAGAGCTGCCAAGATGAAGTGCCCCCTGAAATTATTTTAAAAAATTGTATTTTCGTTTTTATTCTAATTGGCTTACTTTTCCGCATCGAGAATTCAATGATCAACGAAAATGGTAAAGAAAGTACAATAAATAAAGGAAGACGGAAAATAAAACAAAAATTAAGAGAAACAGACCAGAGCTGCCGAAAGTTTTTCCCCTCCTAAGCATACGATATTAACGGAATGAGCAACGCGAAGCGAGAGAATAGCAACCCTTTCTCCGCTTGAAATTGCATTCATTTGAGCTGTTTTTTTCCCAGCTCTCGTTTCCTGCGACTTCCTCATTTGGCTCTTTTTCGCTTTTTCTTAGTAGTTCAGTCGTTAAGTAGTTTTTTAACATTCAATTCTGGAGGAGTTTTAATTTTTTGCTTCGTTATGTTTTTTCGGGTTCTGATTACGAATCTGAGGTTTGCTAAAAATAAATTTTGTTGGAATTTTAGTTATAGCCAAAAAATATGAAAATACCCCCTCCTCCCAGCTTTTTGCTCATAACTCAAAAACTATCAATTTTTAGTATATCATCATAACTTACCAAAATAATCAGCACAGAATTAACAACAACTTATGTCTACACAACTTTTGCAGCACTGCTTGTTTATGAGTTGACCAGCCGATACTGATTCAATTCCTATTCACTATTATAAGTAGTCGCTTAACAAGCAACACCAGCTATCTCAGAATTTGGCCATTTTGAGTTATATATACATTTTCATCTAAATTTTCATGGCAGATCGACTGGCGGACTCTGTTTGGCCGTTAGACGAACAGGTAGCGCACACATTTGAAAAATGATAACACGACTTATCTAATTTTTACCACAACAATGCCTATCTTACTGTATTTCAAAGCTCTTCACTTCTTTTTTAAGACGTAAACTATTTTAATGATTTTTTTTGTTGATATTAATTGTTTGTATAAGTAATGAACAGCTCTTAGTTGAGATAATTCAGTTTCAAAGATAAAGTATGAAAAATAACAAGGTAATTATATCGGCAGGTGCTATATTCGTGAGATAGGGTGTTGCAGTGGTAGTCTTCATGAGATAGGCGCCATTCTTCTTTCAAAATTAACTATTTCTTAACGTATATCTACTTATAATGTTACTGTGCTTATAAATTATTGAGTTCAAATCCTTTTTATCATTGAATAAACCTTATTGTATGTATTGCTCAATAATATATTTACCGATTTGACAAAGAGCCAAGAAATGTTGCTGATTCGAATGTAAGCAATGATGTGCTTTTTCTAAACCAAGCTGACCAAGTAAGTAATCGTGAAAGTAGTTTTACTGAGACAGTGCGCATAAGTAGGATCATCTTTTCGAACGAGAAAGATTGGAAGAGGAACAAAACTAAGATTAATCGAATGAAAGAAAAAGGAATCATGGGATTCAGAAAAGCAGATTCCAAGACTACTAGTCAGATAAGGCATGATGCTCCTCGTGAGGAAAGAAAAATGGATCCTGCTTGTAACTGCCGAAAGTGCCAGGAATCAAGAAAGAGGGGATGTGATACTACAATACCTGGACAGGAAAGACAAAGTCTTTTTGATAAATTTTGGCTCACATTTAGTTGGGATTTGAAAAATAAATAAATTTGACATGCAGCACCGTGGATATTAAAAGCACTAAACGGAAGACCGTGAACAGCGATGACAAGAGACAGATAATGTCTTCGCTTTTCCCCGCCTCTACACTTTGCGACCAGCAATAACATGCGATACGTGTATTGATTTACAGTACATGATGGAATTTATACCATCATCCAAGCATGCATTCGACGACATTATTCCCTGTGAAGAAGAAAGAAGGCAGGCGGAGAGGAAGCGCAAAAATACTGAGAGCGTAAGTGATGGAAAAAACAAGAAGGTGAAGATTAACAAGACAGATAAGAAGAAAAAGGATAAGAAGAGTAACAAAAGAAGATTGTAGTCCTGGCAAGCCTATTTTCAGAAAAATACGTTAATCTATATCTGAGAAGTGAGCTGTGAGCTTAAACCTTCTGCAACTGAATGTCGAGACGATTTTGTCAAAAAGTTAACTGACCATCTCTTAATTTTCATGTTTCACTACTAATCCTTTTTGAATCACTTACAGCCAACTTTTTTTTTAATTGTCCTTCCTTTTCAATAAAAGATTTTATTGAGATAAAATGGAGTCAATTTTTTCATTTGATTTCACCTTATTTACACTTTTTACAACTCCGTCTATCTCAATGGTCTGATAAGCTAACACCACTTATCTCAAGAAATTTTAAATTTTTCGTTTTTTAACACTTTTGCAGTTGAAACAGATGTGTAGTCTCAGGTTCATACCAGATGCCAGAAAAATTCGCCATATTCGCTATTGGTTGCGAATAAATCCGTTTCTTCTTCCTCCTGTAAAACCTGGGAAACCGAGATTGATGGTGTTCCTTGTTAAGCGACGAAATCATGCTTCAAAAGTGGTACTTATTACAATGTTCAAGTTTGTACCCCTATCTAGAACGAAATTAAAAAAATGTTAACTTGCAGAAAGAAGGGCCATGTTTATATATTAATACCCATATAGAGAGATAAATACAATTAATTTTTCGTGTTGAAAAACTGCATACAAAAAATTGACATATTCGAAAAAATTCACTGGATGAGGAAAGTGAGTAAACTTAATAGGGAATTATGCGACTCAAGTAATATAAGTTTGAAAGTTGTTCAGATAATAGATTATGAATGGAAATTTTCCTTCAATCCTCTTGAAAACTAGATTTAATTTTCTGAAAATACTAGTTAGAAACAAAGTATATTTATTTATACTCAATTTATTAATTATTTTCCGGATACAAATAAAAACAAACCAAGCAACGCTTTTTTATAACTGATTTTATGACCATCGACATATGACTGCGAGTGACGTTGTAAATTATTTCCGAGACGTAAAAACACTGCTTTGCCTCAAAATCCATCCGCATTTCAGTTGATTAAAGAATAAATTAAAATATTAATTCGAATTTTTTATGAAAAAATAGAGTTTCATCGTTATTTTTAAAAAAAGAATACTTTCATGGCCTTCTAAACACAGGATTAAGTCTGTCTCTTAGCTACAAATCATCCAGAATAGTTGGCGGAATAGTTTAGTTTCTGTAATAATATGAAGACTGTCCAAAGAAAAGAAACCTTATAAAACTCTGAGAATATACCATATATCATAAGTACCTTTACCATTACTTTAGTTTTCAAGATGGGATGGAGCGACCGGATTTATTTTCCAATTATAGGAAATGAAAAATAATATCCCATTTTCAAAAATCATGAGGTTTCTTCACTCAGATGTTTTTTCTTGAAATGCTTGAGTTAAAAAAATATTTTAACAATTTAAAATATCTTTTTTTAAAGGCCCATTGTCTTTATCATTTAAAAAAACAATCGACAACAAATTAACATAATACAGTTAAAAAGAATCTAAACTCACCTAGACTACAATCAGTTCACTTTGACTGTAATCATTTAATCCTATAGCCGTTTAATATAAACTTGTAATTTGATGAGGAGAAATATTATTCAATGAAAATAATTAAGCAAATTATCATTGTAAAGTTGATTGTAATTTTCGAAACGCATGACATTCAAATTATAATTAGTATTCAGTATTATGTTATGAATGCTAGACTTTAAATGCTATACATATAGAACCAGCTATTGCCCGCGACATCATCCGTATAGTAAGACATTATTTGTTTCTTGTTGCTCGGGATAAAATATTTTCATGTCTGTGTGGTTCGAATGTAAAAAATTCTTTATACAAAATATTAAAATGAACGAAATTCTTTTTCATCTGAAATGTTTCATCAAGATGAAAACATCAGGTGAACCAAACGGTTTTTAATTTTCCCACAAGATATTACTTATTTTTTAAGAATGACGTAAAAGGTAATTGAACATTGCTGCATATCAGTTTTATGCCAGAGATAAGCACAAGATTTACAAGGATTTATGAAATTGCGTCTCAAAATATCGATAGGAATTACTTTCAAAACGCAACTCGCCATCATCAGTTCTCAGTTAATAAGGTTTTCTTTTTTTTTAATCGGTGAAGAAGTTCTTCCGAACATGCCTCCAACCCCCAAAATATAAAACTGCAGATGTTAACAATAAATTGTGTTTGAAAACATTTTAACAAATTTATTAAAATTTAACAGTATGTCGCATGGAAATGAAATTGATATCATTGACAAGCTTATGTTTTTATACTTCAAGATGATGTTAAAACGATTTTTGTTCAATAATATGCTCCGTGGTTATTGCGGAAACTCGTTAAAATTTTAAGTAATTTTTAATTACTTTAAATTTCAAAAAATATTTTCTTAATGAGCCCCTACTACCAAATAAGCAACCACTTGCAAGTTTCAAGTTCTTGTCCCAGTGGTTTGAGAGATTGATTACCCAATGAGTGACTTTCTCTTGTATATATAGAGAGAGATGATTCATAAGAATGAAATAAAGACATTGCACCCAGACATTTTTTGCTACAGTTCCCAAATATATTTCCTTGCAAAATGGTATTTATCATTATCTAGAGAGCTTCTTGAAATAGGCTGACTGTGAATCTCATGATTTTGCATAATCTCATGATATTTTGTAATCTCTCTCATTTCATGCATTTTTCTAGATTTCCTAATACAAATAATATTTTCATACAAAAGCTTATTTATTGCACAGAAAATCCTTTATTTCCTTTTAAATAACTTTCAGAACCGAATATGTAATAAAATTTGGATATATTTTTGATTATAATATAAACTGCTTAGTTATTAAAATAACATAGGAATAGCTTCGTCATTGATTTCTTCCTACTAAATGCAGAAGAAAAATAAAATCATCGATCATGCTGCCATCTAGTAGCACACTTTAATAAAAAAAATTATCTCATTACAGATAAAAGATGACTTCCCAAACTTATTGTTTCTCAAAAAGAAGAAAAAAATATATTAAATATATTAAAGAAAAACAAGAGGGGATACGAGATGCAATTGAGAAGAAGATTATGAAAAATTGGAGAAAAAATTGTAAAGATGAAAATTAATACAAATTTTTGGCTCTTGGATGTACTTTTTATTTTGCTCCTAACGTTTCAGTGGAGAATTATAATGAAATTTATCGTATAAATGCATAAAAAGTTTAATAAAAAAAGAGCATAAATTAAATTGTAGATCCAAAGCATATTTATGCAAGATTTTCGAATTGATCTACAAACGTATTTTTATGTTTTCTTCAATCCCACGGAAGATCGTTAATATCCGCAGGTTTGAAGTATTCTATGCACAGTTTAAAGGATTCAGTTGTTTCCTCTTATCTGAAACGTTTGAACACTGCTATTTTCACCGTATTTTTTGCACTGAATCTGAAAGCATTTCCCACTCAGACAGTTTACAGAATTAATATTTCTATCTATGAATAATAGATGGCAGCAGTATCAAAAATATTTTATCTCTTAAACGTTCTGAAGTATTATTTCCACCTACAAAGAGTCATCATGCGCGAAGTTAGACACGTGGAGCAAATGTGATTATTTTTTTAAGAAGGAGTGGCGTCATCCCTTTCTCCTTATACTTTATTTCCACATATTTTTTGGCCATTGTTTTACTCTAGTAATTTTCATGCTTTGGGTATTTTTTCAACGATCTTCAGGAATTTCAAACCATTTAGGAATGCATAAAAGAAGGTGATATTATTTAAATTTTTCCCAATTTTGTCAATACATTCATAACTACAGAAGCTTGGGTTTTGTTCTTTTTCTTATCGTCGATCCCACAAATTGAAATATCTACATCTAG
>BGPR01052490.1:0-10595 GCA_013235015.1 Araneus ventricosus
TCATTACTTCGTTCAGTTACGTATTTATACGATTTGTTAAACATTTAAAAGAAGATATAATACTGATGCTTTTCGGAAAACAAAGTAGCACAATTGAAATTTCTAGGATTCATATTCCGAATATATTAGGAAATACTCGCTGAATACTCTAGAATGAAAATAAATCTGCCATATGGAAGGCTTATTGTTCGAAAATAAAATAAATATACTTAATATGGCAAGGTTACTTGAAACAATTGTACACTGATAACAAATAACTATAACCTTGCGAAGCAACATGGGGAGAAAAAAAATTGAACAGCAAGAAAGCCCAAACTTATTGATTTTGAGAGTAATAGATTTCTCATTGTGTGCTATTCTTGGGTGACAAACGCCTAGATGATCCATTTCGCTGCTTATGATACATTCTCTATGCGTATCTCCAATTCGCTCACTGTATAGTATTGTTGTTCGTAGATTTAAAGCAAGTCTACGACATACAATGAGATAGAAGACAATAAAGCCATTTCAGTATTTAGATGAATTCTAGGTTGAACATGCACGTGGCATGAATGCTCATCAGTGACTGCAGAACATGCTGCACAGTGCCATGTCCGTGCGTCGCGCAGAGTCTCAGCGTGAAAATGGACTACACGGTTGTTGCCCGATGAGATCACGTAAAGGTATACGTACACATAACTTTCAACCCGGGCGCGCGTTTCAAGATATTTGTATTGTGCATCGTATATTCATCGTTTTTTTTATAAATTTAAGTGCAATTTTATTTAGCAAAATCTTTTGATTACTATTAAGTAAATGAATCTGAAATAAAAGCTGTTTATTTTTGAAACAACACATCTATTTATACAATATGTCGAAATTTATTAGCGCACGCTGAAGGTTAACAAACAGAACTTTAAATTCCCTTCTGTACTGTGCTCAGATTCTTTTTCTATCGTTACACAGAACTTTGCATATTACCCTTAAAATCGAATTTTTTAAAATTGGTTATAATATCTTTTTGACTTACATTTCCTGATTAAAACATGGAAAATATTTTAAAATCCTATTTCTGTTTTACGTATTTTATTAATAAAAACAGTTTGTTACTCTTTGCAACATTAGGGCTTTATTTCAGAAAAAAATTTCCTTGATAAATTTTATAATGCAAAACACAGATGAATTTTAGTAAATAATAATACGGATAAAGAATTTCCTTCAACATTGTAGAATAAAATATGGTATTATTCAAGCGTCAACAAAGCTAAAAGGAAAGCCTCAAAAGAAAAAATTCAATTTATTATTATTCTTTATCAACATTCTGGCTGCCCATTTTATATGTTTATGAATTGATTTAATAAAAAATTTCAGTGTGTCTATTGAGAACAGGCGTTAGAGCTTCAGTTGTATTCTTAAGATTTTTTAGAAGACAAAATTGGATATATTTGCTTAAGAGTACTGGGTTTTAACGGTTAAATCAGTAGAAATTGTTTGAATAACCCTGCACTTAATATGTGCGGGGAAAATATGAGTGCAAACTAAGGCAGATTTTATATATTTAAAAATTCATGAGTTAATTGCCATCATCCCTATTTCTACGGTGATGCATATAGCTCACAATGTTCTATTTTGTCGCCATTTCTGTAGAGACGTCATGGAAGCACCCAGTTCTTTTAGAACTTCTCTCTGCATCCCATCTGAAGACGTAAAACGTTCTAGAACAAATAGGTTTCTTCAGTCTTTGTTCGAGCTTCGCTCGATAAAATTTTTTCTAATAAAAATGAAAGTTCTCAGGTCTATTTCTCAAACTAATGATTCTATAAATACTTCATTGTCTGGATGGATACTTCAATCTTAAAGCGTAGAACCAATTTTTTTCGGAAATGTTCAGCAGAAAAATGTCCGACTTTCTAAAATGCTAGGCAGAGGCGCATTTTACATCTTCAGGATTTTGAGTCTGTTGTTTATTACCTATTTTACTTAAATGAGTCAATTTTACTCATGTATTCAACTGAAGACTTTTATGAAAAAACAATTTTAATCTAAATAAACAATTTATATGAAAAAATTTCATTCAAAAAATAGTTTTAATTATAAACTCATCGAAACATTTCACATTGCACTTACTTGCGTACAAATGCTCTTACATTTTACAGCAACATTCAGTTATAATCTGAATGATAAATTTGTGACAACTAATTAAATAAGTGAAGGATGAACACGAAACTCATCAAGTTGTTTTTTGGAATTTTTTATGAAAAATTCCTTTATAGCAGACACAAAATTTAATTAATTCATTACAAACATATTTAATGAGTCAACGACTATAAAGTAAAATTAACATTTTGCTGTTCTAGTCAATCTTCATACATTAGAGAAAATGGAAATTAAAAGAGATGAGGAAGATAGACATTTGAATATGTTTCATTATGTAATTAAAAATCAACATGTCTTTTACCAAATAATATTCAAATGTGACGATAATTGACAAAATTTTCTTGTTGGTGTACGTGAATTCAGTCAATAACAGGATTTAAAAAAAAAATAAAGGTCTTTATTTTATAAATATTCTAAACAAAAGGAAACGTAGCACAAGATTTAAAACAGCACTTGTAAAATTCACAACTGAGATTGCAATAAATCTCAACACAGCGCTCAAGGTTTCTTACTAGCTAACCAGACTTGCTTGCTGATCAGAATCCAACTGCTTTCTTGGCGAGAGCTTCTTTATACTTTTCTACGGGAAGTGACTTCAGTTACGTAGAAGTGACGTAATCTCAGAAAGTTCTGAAGCAGTAGAAATAGGTTGACAGTTCGAGTTCTTTCAGAAAATTCTTTTTTGTCTCCAAGTCGCTGTTTTGTCAAAATACACAATTCGCCATCATCGCATAGGTCGCTTAAATTTATCATAAATCCAAGTTTGTCGCCTAGAATAGCATCCGGAAGCAACTTTTATAGCTTGTAACAATATTCGAAAAGGAAATCAAAAGAGGAGAGGAATGAATAACATTTGAATATGTTTCATTATATAAGAATCAACATTGCTTTACCAAATAATATTCAAGTTTTTTAAGTAGAAGTTTATTTAAATATTGCATATAGCAATAAAATCTTGAATGGCAAATAGAATCATTCGTAAATCTAGTGCTAAAGCTTATGTTATGGGTTGTAAAAACAGCGGTTTCGGTTATACTGTTTATTTCATCTCGTTTAATCAAAATAATCGTTTTCGTTTTACATAGAAAAACAATGTTTTCGTTCATTTTCAAAGAGAATCTACCCATTCGACAATATATAAAGACCAATATATTCTAATATTTTTCAGTAATGTGGCGAGGATTGGGAAGCGAATCATTGAACAGTGAGAAGTTCTGAATATGTTTGCACTCCTGTTTTAAGGATCTCAAAAAGCTTTGATATAAGACTTTGGCATTATGTTTATTTATTTATAATTTTAACGCACTTTCGATGATTTTCACTAAGCTGATAGGAGCTTCCTTTAACATACTGTCTTCCAAAATTTCCTTAGTGATTTAAACGAAAACGATGTAAAATATCCGATATTTCTGATCAAATTAAGGACGGCCTAGAAATCATTGCTGATGTATTTTAATGGTGGGTGGACTTTATGAGTGTAGTGGAGCCACACCTTCGACACTTTTAACGAAATATAATAAATTGAAAGGAGAAACTTTTAGGAGAAATATAATAAAATTGTGAAAGGAGAACTTTTCTTAGAAAATAACAAAATTGTAAAGGAGACTTTTCTAGAGATAATAAAAAATTAAGAGAAACTAGAAATATAATAAATGAAAGGAGAACTTTTCTTAGGAGAAATATAATAAAAATTGTGAAAGGAGAACTTTCTTGGAGAAAATATAATAAAATTTGAAAGGAAACGTTTTTACGAAATGAATAAAAAATTGAATAAAGGGAACTTTTTTAACGAAATATAATAAAAAATTTTGAAAGGAGAACTACTAGGAGAAATAAAATGTGAGAGGAGAAACGTTTTCAACGAAATATAAAAATTAATAAAGGAGAAACTTTTTTTACAGAAAAATTAATAAAATTTTGAAAGGAGAAACATTTTTGAGAACTATAATAAAATCGAAAGGGCTACATTTTTTTACGAAATGTAAATAAAAATTGTGAAAGGAGAAACTTTTGTACAGAAATATAATTAAAATTGTGAAAGGGAGAATCATTTTTTAGGAGGAAATATGGCAAAATTGATAATAAGGAATTGCAGAGAGAATCCTAAAACAGCGCATTTTATAACAGGTTAGCGTCCTTGAACTGATTATTTGCATGACTGATAGGCTGAGACTTGAGCAATGTAATTGACAAACAGTTGCACTCAAATAACCTGTGGTAAGTTACAGGACTCAGGAGGTTTATGAGGACAATTCACTGAATACTCAAGATGTGGAGTTTTTATTGTCGGACTACCCCATGAGGGGACGCCGTGAGTTGCGAGGAGAGGCTGCATAAGTAAGCAGGCTCGTCAACGATGGCACAATTGGTGGTGTGGTCTTTGCCCTTCCGATGATGGTCAAAATGGTAAAGAGGGGTTGCTGAGCCGCTGTAATGGGCTGCATGGAACCACAGTGCCACTATCTGTCGCGGCGCATTTCAGTTGTTCGGATCTAGACAGGGGGGTCCTTTGGTCTATGAGATACAGCCTTTGTTACCTATACCTGTTGATAATATATTATTTACCATATCAAATAAATATATTTTAATTGTGAAATATTACTAATATCCTCGGTAACATTCTGACGTTCAACTAATAAAACTCGGGAATAGCACTGAGACGTTAAAGCACATTATTTCATTTTAGCGGGCAATTTCAGTAATTTTAAATTTAAAGAGTCATTGTCGTTATAATTTCAAATTTAATAGCTAAACAAAATAGCAAAAATAAAATTTTCTATCGATAAGATATAAAATTTATCTGCTATGATCAATAGTTCTGAGAATTTCAAATTATATTAATCCTATATTCAAATTAATTTCCGTTTTTTTAATAGAAAGTAAGAAAGTACGTCGAAATTACGTCAGTGGTATATCATGCGCGTGATATAGTTTGGACGCCACGATGCATCTGATTATTTATTGCAATTGTGATGATATAATTTGAGAATATTTTTTGGCAACGTTTGACAAGCAGAGAAGTGCTTTGTTTTGATTAGAATTTCAAAAAAGAATTCCTTTGAAATTTTTTTTATTTACGTTCGACGAGTTGAGAATTTCATGTTTATTGAATTATAATAAAATTGATAAACAACGAAAAATACTTCACACGCAGTGGCGAATCCAGGATTCGGGTCTGGGGGGGGGGTGAAGTCATAAAAATTTTGTATCGTAGCGACGAATGTCAAACCTCATGGCTCATATAAACCAAAACACTTTAACTTTACAAGCTTTCCTCTCCTGGCAATAAGAATAATAAAGAACACGACAATACTTTCGACAATTTAATAAAAAATACAATGAAATAGCTGACCAAAAATTGTTTTCGACCGCGCCAACGCTACAAGTGTGAGTGGAATGACTAGAAAAGTAGGAAAATTTTCGAGCCGGTCAAGTCAGGAAGACACCTTGTCACGATTTTATTACTATTTTTTTAAAATGAAGATTAAGATCAAACAGTTGTAGTGATTTTAAATTGAATCAAGAATTTTGGTTTAGCTCTGAGGGGGGGGGGCTGCAGCCCGATAGCCCCTCCCCTGGATTCGCCACTGTTCACACGGAATGTTGTTTACCAAGATTTTTTTTGAATAAAGAAATATGCAAATAAAAAAAATATTTCCTGTCATAAAACATATGTTTTAATTTCCGTTTTTGAATAGAAAGTAGTAAATTACGTCAGTGGCATATCATGCGCGTGATATAGTTTGGACGCCAAATAGTATCTGAATGTAATCGTGGCAATGTTGTTTTCTTGCCAAGAATTAAATTAGCCACCAGTGACGTGAATCTACCATTCGTTCTCAACCGCCGCCAGTTCCCGTTAATTCCAGCTTACACGACGACTATCAACAAATCGCAGGAGCAAACTTTCGATCATGTTGGAATTTACCTCGATGAGCCTGTCTTTTCACAGGGACAGCTCTATGTTGCACTTTCAAGGTCTAGGATTCCCAATCGCGTTAAAATTTACACAAGGACATCTGAAGTACAAGGAAAATTATTAAACAACGAAAAATACTTCACACGGGATGTTGTTTATCAAGAAGTTTTTTTGACTAAAGAAATATTTAAACAATATGTAAATAAAAAAATATTTCCTCTCATAAAACGTATGTTCATTTTATTTGTTTTCAATCAATGCTAAACATTTCTCTCGCATATATATCTATTTAAACCCGTCAAATTTGAAGAGAAATCTCTCGAATGAAGAGGCAATTTGCGCCCGTCATACCATGGCGGGTGATTTTCTAGTTAATATAGATTTTTACTAAAAAAACCGCCGCCCACTGAATAGTAATGATGTAGTAATGATGTTATTTCATTAATTTACCATTTTTCAGAAGCTAATTTGGCCGGTTTTTTTACCCGGTTAGTAGATTAAAAAAACCGTCTATAACCGGGCTAAAAAAATAATCGAAAAAACATATTAAACGAAACAAAAACAAAAAAAACCTGTTTTCGTTTTTAACTGGAAGGTTTTCGGTTTTCCGCGACCCTAGATAGTGGCCTCAGGGGCCTAGTTGTAAGGTCGAGGCTGCGGGACTGGAGGTTCCAGGTTCGAAACCCGGTTTCACCGAAGATCCGCTGTGTATGCAGGCCCGCTGTGCTCATGACGTCCTGACGCTGATGCGGTTCAGAAGCTTGTAGAGGAGCCAGTTCAAGCGTCCTCCCCTACATCTGACCGCGGAGCAAAATTACGAAGTCCGTCCTAAAATAGTCCTCGTATTGCATTAAAATGGGATGTAAATATAACCACAGTGAACTAAACTAGTGTTAGAATTTAAATACCCAATGTCATGCCAATCATTATCTATTTCTCTCCTCTATGCTAAACATTCCACTTTGATATTCATTTTAAAAATAAAATTCTTAATGTTTTAGTCGGTTAAATCAATAACATAAAATTTTGTCAGATTTGAGGCATAAAAATAGGCACATTATTAGTCTATAGTACAATACTAACAAATGAACTAAGCAAAAGTTTAAACAAGAAAAAGCAGATATATGAAGAAACTGGAGTACCTACGCGTGAATTTAGAACATCAATTCTTATTTGGCTCCTTCTGAAGTCAAGATTGGAAAGACATGCCACACTCTAAGCCAATAACAGTCCAGAGAAGAAGGAATATTGTATGAGAACGACGATTTGTTTGTTCTATCCGTTGGTGCATCGACTGATTTCCTACGATCATCAGAAAGGATACTACAGGCAAATAGGTACCAAAAATTGCCGAATTAAATAAAAAAACTTTTACATGAAATTTTAAAATTCGGATATCGAGACGTATTAAGTCACCATTACGACTACCTATGCGCCAAATTTCGTGGCTATAAGTGGATTATTTCGTTAGGACATACTAATTGTGTTTTTCATCTGGAGGAAATGTTTGTTAATATTGCAAATGCAATACTAGTTATTAAAAATCAAATTTTTCATCCAGAGAAAGAACATTAATTGTATCTTTGGCAACGCCATACCCCTATAATGCTAGATAACAGAATTAAAGAATACATTACACACATAATACAATAGAGCCCCGGAAATCCGAACTAATTGAGGCTGACCTCTGTTCGGATTCCGGGGAATTCAGATTATCCGGGGAAATTCGGTAAGATACTCTTGATATACCAAATTCAGTAGAGCAGCTGTTCCCAACCTTTTTAGTTGTGCGGACCATTTGTTGTGTAAAAAATATTTTGAGGCTCACGAACTAAATATACAAATAAAAAAATACATATACATAATATGCGCGTATATGTCAGTAATTAGTAACAGTTATAATTGATCAAATTTAACAAAAATTAATTTGAATTTTTACATTTTGTTTCTGTCTCATTATTGTTTCTGTTTTAAAGGAATTTGTTAGGTTTTTCTTTTTTCTTCTTTCCTTTTATCCTATATTCAGATGTTGGACAAATTCAGGCCACATAAGGGAATAATTTTTGACTATGGTCATTCTTTTATACAGAAAATTTTGTCCAGTTTAGAACTACAATGGCGTGTGGTCTCTGAGGAAGTATCGCCATTCTGGTTCTTTTCCATTTTTCTTCCAATTTGCTTTTATTTTAATTGTATTTTTTACTTTCTAATTTTTCTTTTTTGTGTTTTAATTATTTGATAATTTCTGTTGTTAAATACTATTATTTCTGTTGATTAATTTTAGGAAAATTCTGATGATGAAATCACTTAATGCTGTTGCGTTGAGCGCGTATAAATATGTATTGTTGTCATTATTATTATTGTTTACTTTTTATATTTTTATACTTTTTCTTTTTGACTTAATTTTTGAATTTCTAATTTCAGTATTTAGTAAAGCTTACTGTAAAAGTAGTAAAAATATATTGACGAGAAAGCAAAAATTTTATTGTTATTATTCACAGCTGTCACAATGCAAGAAAACTAAAAAAATAAAAAGCAGTCAGGATTTAAAATAAAACTCGATGGAATTTTAACATTGTTTCTTCCCTACGAGTGATCCAATATCTGGATTAAAACTTCAAAATAAAACTCGATGGAATTTTTGACATTGTTTGTCCCCTATGAGAGAGAGTCAATATCTGGATTAAAACTTGACAGTTTCAGCCTCAATTCTTTTTCTACATTCAGTTCATTTCTGAACTTATGTTTAAAAAAAGAATTCTGATTGTCTGCTCCAGATTGAATATGCGTCTCGGTTTTGTTCTTTATTCTAGGTTTTAACTTTTATTAAATTCTAGGATTGTCCGAAATTTCACTTATGAGCAAATGGATCATATTAAAAAATATTAACTTGATTTAATTTTATAAAGTTATTAATGCACGTTCACACAAATAAGTGATTGAGAATCCCGTGAAATATCTCGGTGCTAGTTTGGCAATTTCTGGATACTGTTGCTGAAAATTTATCCAGAACGGGAACAGTGATTTTAGAGTCTGGTCACATGATATTTCGATTAACAAGTCTTCTTCCATTTGATGGTTCTTTCGCTTTTTTTATGTAGTCTTTTTTAAAAGAATTTCTGATCCATTGGTCCTATCTTCAATTTGCAGGAAGTAGCGCCTAACAAATATTTAAAAAGGCCTACTAACTCCCCTGATTTCGACACTTGACTAGCATTCCGCGCAGTGGCGTATTTTGTCAATATAAGGCCACAGGCGCAAAACTGACTTGAGACGCCCTCCCCTACCCAATGTCGCAAATTTTCTTTCTTTTTCACACACCCAATTTATTGCAATTTCTATATATTCTGCTTCATCCTAAGAAAAATGGCAGACTGTTTTGTAGGAAATTTAATGTAGTTTAATTTGTAATAGAGTATATTTCGCTAGAAATCATAGTTTTCGAGATATTTTAGAAAAACTGGAAAACGCCCCTTTAAACTCTGTACCCCCCCGGCAAACCTCAATTGTCGGGAACTTTTAATAGGTTGTTTAGGGCACTATTCCCTACAACTGTGCCAGTTCAAAACTACACCATTTATTTTTCTATTTCTTCCCCTTCCTTTAACTCTAATACTAGAATTGATCTTATGGAGAAACGGATTGGAGGGAGGAAGGGATCACGACTGTTCATCACCATATTTGTGCCCCCCCCGCCCCGGACGCCACCACTATTCTCAACACATACAATACCTTTATAAAATTATTATATAGGCATGAGGTGCTTCTGAAGGTTATTACTTCGGCATTTTTCGATTTACCATTACAATAAGGAATTTCAAAAATTTCACTCTTTTCAACCTCATATCTTCTTTAACTATTGATGCCATAAAAAATAACGATGTAGGTTCTTTTCTTGTAGGAATTTAATGTGTTTTTTTGTACTGAGATTTTTTCTATAACCCATAGTTTTCTCGAAATTTTAAGAAAACTGAAAAAAGCCCCTTTTAAACCCCTGTACTCCCCCGCGTAACCCCCACGTATTACCCCATCCCTACAACCAGCCAAATTTCAAACTACACCATTTTTTTTTCTCCCCAATTTTTCCTTCGTTGCCTGGACCATACAGTGGCTCCAACCTTAGGGTCAAAATACCAAATGTGGGCCGTAGATAGTGTATTAGTGGGTCGACGAACCTAGATGCGGTTTTTCAACAGGTGTTAGAGGCTTCTACGTGCTCAAATGAGAACTAGGCCCAAGCACATTTGCAACAGTAAATGCTAGTCTGATAGGAATTGCGAAATGGTGCCGTTAGGGCCCGCAAATGTATTGACGAATTTGCGTATTCTTCCGCGTGAAAATGTGACATATGGATAGCCTCAAAATCCTATTCGACGTATATTGAAGTTCTGTACCTTGAAAAAAATCTATGACATTATGGGATAGGGGCCTCAAAATCTATTCGACGTATATTGTAGCTCTGTACCGACGGAAAATTATGACGACATTGGGTGGGGGCACAACAAAATCTATTCGACATATGTTGAGAACTGTACCGACT
>BGPR01052492.1:0-10349 GCA_013235015.1 Araneus ventricosus
GCAGATTCTGATACCGAAGCAGAAATCTTAATGTCCTAGCTCCCTTGGCATATTTCACAATTTTTTTAAATAATTAATATATTTTATGAATCCTGTTTATGTTTCATCAGGCGTTATTAATTAAATAAAAGTTTAACTATACCTGCTGAAATTAAAGTTCGAAATATAGATGAGATTGTTTACTTAGATTAGTGAATTAATGAAAATAGTGAGCACAGAAGCAATGAACAAAAGGGGAAAAAGCCTTCATAAATGAACGAGTTAAATATCTATCAAAATTAGAAGTTTAAAAATACTTTGCTGTGGGAGCATTAAGATTAAGCTATTGTATAGCAAAGGATTAGGAAACCTTCCGCGCTTTTGCGCATGCGCCGGGAGGAGTTATTTTCATCAAAATAGGGGGAAAGTGAAGAATGGAAGGGTGATGGTTACATTTTACTGAGCGTGATCTAACAAAGAACTCCAAAAATGCTCTCATATGACTCATTGCCTGATACCCCTTTCCGGTGTAAAATCGTCCAAAAGAGGTAGTCTCGGAATCCGTGGTCAGACTATTCGTATAAAAGATTTAATCGAAATTTCTCGGAGAACCAGCTGGTCGCCAAAGGCGGTTAGTTTACTAATAATAAAGGGAATGCGCATCTGTGTGTTAGAGCTCTATAGAGAAGACCATTGGAGCTGGATCTATCAAATTTGGTACAAATATACTTTGGAGAGTAGAAATGTAGCTATTGTTGTATTTTTTGAAATTTTAAGTAAAAGTTTAATTTATTAAAAATTAAGCAATATTTTGGTGTTTTTCCACAATAACTTCCGAAAATATAAAAACTTAAAAATACTTTTTGCACTATCTTGAAATTTAAAAAATTATTTTTCAGTGATACCATTTTAGTTGTCATGCAATATTTTGCTCTAATTTTAACGAATTAAAAAAATCATTTTTATGTGATTTGCAACAAATAATTTTCATTGTTATAATGAAATTCAAATCAATTGCATGGTTTCACCAGACCTTTAAGTCGCATGATTTTCTGCTCTTAAAAACTGTATATATGAATTAATTTTTTTATATATGCAGACTTAAAAACAGATTATTATCTGTTTACTAGAGTCAATTTCATTACTATGATGTTTTTCCTATGATTTAAACAAATTTCGAAATTAATTCTTAAGTCTAATTTGTATCATTTTGCTGTAATGAAATCCCTAGAAACAGTTTTAATATGATAATGTTTTTAGGCTGACATAATATCTGTAAATTGCTTGATGAAAAAATCGTTCACTGAAAAAAAAAAAAAAAGGAAAAACACTAGGTACTATAAAGGGTTGCTATAAGACAGACAACCAATGACGAATCCAGGATTTGGGCTAGGGCGGGGGTGAGGCATAATAACTAGTAATTTGACCTGTCCTTACGGGCATACAAATATCGAGCCACTGATAGTTCCAAACGCCACCAAATTGGAGTACAAAATTTCTTCACTAAGTACACTGCTGCATAGGAAAAAATGTTAAAATAACCAACACAATTTCTCACATTTTCAAATTCCTATACGCACTTTCAAACTTTCCTAAACACAAAATCTGGATTAATTACCAAATAACATAAATTAAAATACAATCAGAAGGAAAATAAAGAGAAAAAAAGCTTAAAAATAAATTTTGTATCGTCGTGGCGAATGTCAAACCTTATGGCTTATGTCAACCAAGACACTTTAACTTTACAGACTTTACTCACCTGACAATAAGAATCATAAAGAACACTACACTACTTTTGATAATTTAATAAAAAACCCAATGAAATAACTAGTAAAAACATGTACATGCTTTTGACCGCGTCAACGCTACAAACACGAGTGTAATGAGTATAAAGGTGGGAAAATTTTTAAGCCTGCCAAAAGCTAGGAAGAAATGTTGTCACTTTTTTTAAAGGGAGATAAAGAACAAATAGCTGTGGTGATTTTAAATAAAATAAAGAATTCTGATCTAGTTCTGTGGGGGAAGGGATGCACTCCCATAACCCACCCTGGATTCGCCACTGCAGACAACCATTTTTTCCCCCCTATAAATTGCATGCTGTAAAAATCGTACGTAATCAAAATAGGCTAAAACAAGATAGACGAATCAAGCCAAAAAATTATCATCCTACGATGTTTCGGACTAGAGATTCAAAATCGTTTTTTATATGAAATTTTGAAAATTAAAATTAAGAGGAATAATTTTTTTAAATGTGTCTATTTTCTGAAACCTGTTCTATACTAGCTCGCAAAATTTAAGGACAACAACATTTAAAAGTATACAACTATTAAATTTGCGATAGTGGCCTATCGCAACTATCAAGGCAAAGCCCAGCTCGGTACAAAGGTGGTATAGTTAAGGAACAGATTCCGAGACTACCACCTTTGGAGGATTTTACACCGGAAAGAGGTGTCAGGCAATGAGTCATATGAGAGCATTTCCGGAGTTCTTTGTTAGGTAACGCTCAGTAAAATGTAAACACCATCCTTCCATTTTTCACTTTCCCCCTATTTTGATGAAAATAATTCCGGCCGGCGCATGCGCAAAAGCACGGAGGGTTTCCGAATCCGTTGCTATACAATACGTAAGCAGATTTCAGTTACAGAACATCCCTGGCAAAACAAGCGAGAAAGGTGGTATCAGTGGCGAATCCAGGGGGGGGGCTATCTAGCTACAGTCCCCCCCCCAGAGCCAAGCCAGAATTCTTGATCAACTTAAAATCATTACAACTGTTTTTTCTTAATTTCCCTCTTTAAAAAAAAATAATAAAAACGTTTCAACATTGCTTTCTGGCTTGACAGGCTCGAAAATTTTCCTATTTTTGTAGTCATTCCACTTGTACTTGTAGCTTTGACGCGGTCGAAGACATTTTTTGGCTGGTTTTTTCATTGTAATTTTTATTAAATTATAGAAAGTATTGCATTGTTCTTTATGATTCTTATTGTTAGGTGAGTCAAGTCTGTAAAGTTAAAGAGTTTTGGTTTACTTTAGCCTTGAGGTTTGACATTCGTCACGACGATACAAAATTTTTATGACCTCAGCCCCCCTCGACCCGAATCCTAGATCCGCCACTGGGTGGTATTACAGGCGTTTGATGAAAATCATAGTTGATTTCAAGAGCAACATGGATAAAAGAAACCGTCTGGACAACTCTACTCAAGGAAAAATGTTTGGAAAGCTGGAGGAAGGACGTAGTGTGAAGAGAGTAGAGGAAAGGTTTTGTTTCTCCCATAGCGTGGTTTCGTTTGCAAGGAAAGTATTCTGAAGCACTGGTGCAGCAATGAGAAGGTTCGTAGATGGTCGTCCAAGAAAAACAACTCTAACATATGAATGTTATGTTGTTCTGCAAACAAAAAGAGAACCACAGAGAATATTGCTCGACAATTGCGCGAGACAACTTGAAGTCAGCCGTCAAGGTTTTCTGTGATCAGGCGTCTTTAAAAATCTGGTCATACACGAGCGTTCCACTCCATGCAAATGACATGGTTACACTTCACGCCATTACATTTTTTATCTCATCCATTTAGGCAGGTCATTCATGATCGCCAGTCCCGGCCCGAACAAAAGTAGGGTCTGGTGCAAAGTTGCCTTGTGAGGCCTTGCTTCTTGCTATTCATTACATTGCACAATTTGGTATGTTAAGGACTTAAGTAATGCATAAAAATGATCAATAATTAAATTATTTTTATAAGATTAATATATTTCAACCACACAGTGGCGTAGCGACCGGGGTATAGATGACCCGAGCGCCAGTTTTAGGGGGAGCCAGGGAGTCGAAATGTTACTGCTTTTATGCCATTTTTAAAGCAAAATATGATGAAGGATTTTAAAATTAATACCATACCCATGGAGGGCCATTTACGTTTGTTAAGCCATTGATGACGATTGGGATAATAAAAAAAATCACATTATTTTCGGGTGCCACTTACCTGTTGTGTAAAATTCATGTTTACATGAATTAGAACACAGTGAATTCGAGAGTTCTCTGGAATAGAAATTACCAGAATGACGGCGAATCCTCGAGAAGAAACTAGTAAGGAGGCGTCTCCTCCTAGAAAGGTCCAGAACAATCAAGCGACACCACCCCCTGGTCCAATAAGGGACGCAAATGACCGAGATTGGTTGGACGTACGGGGAGGGGGGAAAGAAGAACCGCAAGTATATTAAGGGGTGACAATAACAAAAATGAGCACCCACCCACCCCCTCGCTCTCAGTACTCAATAGCTCACAGCAAGTTCTCTCGACTGGACTCTAGACCTGTGTCATTCTGCTCCGGACTTTTTTCACCACCACAGCTTTGCCAGACAAAATGTTACCTTGACTAGTTCTTTTTAGAACTATTTAACGGAAAAGGATGGATGATGAACTCAAAGTACAATTTCTCATGTTTCCAGACTGAGGAAAGTACATGCCAATTACTTCAAAGCCATGGACTTTACTTATCGCAATGACAGGAGGTAGCCCCCTTTTTGGGAGCAGGTACTCCGTTGAAATCTCCATTTGAAAAATGAGGAGAAGAGAAGACGAATTTAACTCAGTTGAAGGGTTTTGTTTGGTGGATATGTTAAGTGGCTGATTTTTGTGAATAGCTTCATTGAGCGAATGTTCGACAAGTAATGGTGGCCACCTGGTAAATTGAAGGATTTTTATTGAGACTATATAAAGTGAGTGAAGAAGAACCATTGAATGTCGCCGTGTGATTAGTAACTCTTATTGGAAAAATACGAGTGGTTATATTTTTGATGAATACGTGACTGAGGACCGAGTGACGCTCCTGGTGAGTTGAAATCCATTTGCTCAGATTGAATTATTATTATAGACATTTAGTAGACTCTTTGTTTGTGACTGCTTTAATTATTTTTATGTGTTCATATTCTTTCTGGGCTCCTATTATTTAATGAGATTTATATTCAAATATCTATACTGTAAATAAAGTTTAATGTTATATTTTTCAAATTAAGATTGTCTTTCTTTGTGTCAAATACTGAACGTTAAATTGTTTACATTAATAAAGATAATTATTAGACAACGGTAGAACCCGGTATTGCTAATTAGGTTAATTGTATCTAATTAATCTATTCACAATAAGCCTAAAATCTAACCATAACATGCGCTGGTGACAAAACGTAAAAAGTACCATGGCCCGGGCGCCGTTTACACAATATAGGGCACTGATGAAGAAGGAGAGGGGGCGAAAAAATCATATTATGACCCGGGCGCCATTTACCCTCGCTACGCCACTCCAAACACAGCATCGTTAAGAAACAAATAAGAAAAATAATTACTTCATAAACTTGTAGTACTTACTAGAATAAGGTTACAATATACGATTTTTTAAAAAAAAATTTCTTACGTGTTTTATTGCAGATTCACTGATAATATCTCCATAATTTAGAATTTTGGTTTGTAAGGATTCGATAGATAAAATGGCAAAGGAAGTATATCGTTCTTGACTAATGCTAGATCTTAAGTAAATTTTTAATATTTTCAGTCTTGAAAAGGGTCTTCCTGAAGATGCGACGGTATTTGGTAAGGTGTATATAATTTTTAGAAAAGTAACACAATTTGGATACAATTCAAATTAATTATTTTTAACACTTTCGAGACTGACAGGACATTTAAATGCATTCAAATCAATGTATTTTTTTAAAAAAATAATCTTGATATGGTTAAGTTAAAACTGTAATATTTGTAAAATTGTTGTTGATGATCCCCGAAGATCAGCAGAGCTATATCAGGCCCATGAGCCTGTGTACCCTGAAGAAATCCAAAGTCAATAGAGGATTAGAAACAAGATCCTGTTGGGAAAGCCCCAGGCATGCAAGAATATGATCAGTGTGGCTTTTTCTGCAGTACAGTTTGGGCAGATCTCAACCTCAGGGGCTCGCGCATACAAACGAGTACGGGAAGTGGCGATCCCGAGGTACCTGAGCTACCCAGTGCTAGGGGGGGGGTATATCCTGGCATTGGAGCTAAGTCAGTCTTCTACCTTTGGTGCTCCAGTCTTTGACCACAGAAGCTGCCATTTTTCTCCATCCACGAGTGAGTGAGTAAAATTGTAATCCTGGAAGGCAAAACTCGATAATAAATTTTGATTTCATTAACAATAGCAATGCAGTCAATTTCCATTTTGCAAAATCAGTTAGCTCGTGCGTTCGCACCTTTTCGGACTCTTTTGCGCCGGCCCGGGTAATGAGAATAAATGGATACCCTGTGTCTATATTTTTGGACCTGGATGTATTCACTGATGTTATAGATAAGTAAAGTTCTTTTCGTCTTTAATTTCATTCAGAAGAATATGTCTTGATTTTTATTGCTTTTTTTATATAATTCTTTTACAGATGTTTCTGATTTTATTCTGTGGACACTAAAAGACTCAAATGAGAATGTTCTCTTTAAAACAAACTAGTAGCGAAATGGAAATGCTTAGTTAGAAGTATAAAAATTGTTAAAAAAATTTTTATTAAAAGGATGCAATAATAAATGCCTCCAAAATAAGATTTTTAAATAAATACATGGTGGTGCTGTTATTATTGTTCTGAAAGAATCACTTTATTGTTTCATTGCTGCAGGTTTCAACAAAGTCTCAAAATAAACAATGAACTTAAAATGGACTGTTGTGGATTACAGATCATAAAGTGAATTGAAAACTTAATATTTGCTTTGAGAAATGCTATGTATCATGAGAAATTATATTAAAAATAGTTACTAAATGTTTTCACAAATTACGTGGATAATTTTGTCTTGTGCTCCCCGGTCAATAGCTCATATAGTGCCACGATGGAAATTGAAAATTTAGTGGCTCTCATGGCAGTGATCCCATGGTTTTGGTTGATGACGAAATTTATTATTTTTTGGGATCTTTGCGACTTGCTACCGTTGGTCATTTTTGGATATCTTCTTACTGAATTGAATCGTGCTATCCATAAAGAAAAGCATCAAGCAATGAAAGACAACCAGCGGGAGTGGCCTCCCCGAAACTGTCTCGCATACGAAAAGTAATGTGGGGTGGGTAAACACCCAGTGGGTAGGTAAATATTATTGGGGTATTTACCCAAGGCCTGGTTATTTTGAGAAAAAAATTATGAATGGTGATTTACAATGAAACATATCAAATTCATGAATTCCTGAAACTTAATATTTTGCAAAAAAGAATTGCGTATGTTCTCAATTTTTACGTGCGCTGAGGAACTAGACTTTATTTAACGTTTTTGACTAGGAAATCTTACTGCTGATATCACGCAAGATTCACCATACCTTCCATCTGGAGAATGTCAGAACGAGTTTTGATTCAGGGGTTGACATAATTTCCGAATTGCGGCTCGCTACAATTTCCTGCGTAGACTGCCAAGGTCAAACGCCAACCATACTAACTTTAGTAAAATAAGCAAAACGCTCGCCAACATACAGTCGCAATGTGCATTTTGAACTAAATATGCAATTTGAAGACCTGTTTTTAAACCGATTTGAACGAAATTTGGGCACAGATCTATAATTAATGTTAGCATACGTGATACCAAGTTTCATTTATCTAAGCCAAAGGGCTTATGGGATACAAGTATACGATTATACAGACCGACAGACAGTCAACCCGTCCACGGATTTGGCCCAAAATTTTATACGGACCTACATTCATGACGATAAAACTGTGTATAAAATTTTATCCATCTAGCTTTTCAAGTTTTTGAGTTATAGCGTTCACATGACCTCGAACATACAGACAGACTTCCCGTTGACGGATTTTGTCCAAAAGTTGATAGAAACCTACAAATTATGTTTAAAGACCATATACCAAATTTCATCCCCGTAGCTCTAATAGTTTTCGAGTTATCGTATTCACAGACAGACAGACACACAGACATAATTCCAAAATTGTGTTTTTCGGACTCAGGGAGGTCTAAAACGTGGAGATTCGTCAAAATCTCGAGTTCGAATTTTTTGACGATTACAATACTTTCTCTTTGTATACTTTGTATACGAGAAAGTAAAAAAGATAATCTCCGGATAAAACAAAATGTCTTCACTCAAACTGAACGAAAGGAATTTGGTGACAAAACTACTCAGACTTTGGACTCGAAAACAGATGCAGATACACAGACGGCACAGAAGAAATTCGATGAAAAATTCATCTCAAACAGTGGAGGTAAAATTTGATTGGGTTGCGGACCTGGAGAGATATGGTAAATATTTTTAAATAAATCATTACCATTGATATGAGCTTAGCTTAGTTATATTAACGTCCCGTTTTAAAACAACACGAGGGCTATTTTGGGATGGACCTCGTAATTTTGAACCGCGGTCAGATGACGAGGACTACACCTGAGCTGGTACCCCCTCTCCAAGCTTCCTTTCCACCCCAGCGGGGGGGGGGGCGTTTGGCCACTGCGTATGGATTAGCGTGCAGAGGGCCCATACACGGCGGATCTTCAATGGAATTGGGTTTCGGGCCTGGAACCCTCCGGCCCCAAGGCCGAGACCTTACCACTAGGCCACCGCGGCCTCCATTGATATGAGGTTATCATGTATTTAATTTAACATCGAGAGTAATTAATTTAACATTCGGTTAACTTGTACGCAAAAACTTTAATGTGAAATGTAGAAAAGATTATTTATCCATTTTCACAAGAAATATGAGATATTGTTTAAAAAATTTTAGTGCATGTTATTCTTTACTCTGTGAATGATTTGAAGTTGCATTAAAATAAGCAACTGAAATGCTTTATTTCCGATCTACTCAAAAATCTACATACAGGCGAAACTAATTATTTCAAGCGATTCTCTTTTATGAATCATTCTTTAAATATTTTCACAGATTTGAATGAAAGCAGACGTTGCAAAAGCATAAAATACACGAAGGATGTAAAATAAGAGGATGAATCTAAAAAAAAGTTTACAAGGTTAATAAAATATTATTTATAAACATTAGACCGAAAATACAAAAGGGAATTAAGAGGCATACTTGACGATCACTTTGCCACGTAATCACCAAATCTATTTAGGTATTTATCTGAACGCAGGACCAACTTGTTTAACCCGGCTTTTGTAGAAATGACGTCTCCGCCCATTGAGCCAATTCTCGGCAACTGTTTTCACATCACTCTCTGAAGAGAATATTGTTCCAGATAAGTGTTTGGAACCCAGATTGGGTACCAAATCTGGGCTGTATGGAGGGTGGCTCCATACTTCCCATTCGAACTTTTACAGCAATTCTTGAGTTTTGCGACTAGAATGGGTATTGTCATGCAGGAGGGTGACACCATCACTCAACATGCCAGAGCGTGTGCGTCGCATGACTTCACGGTGTCACAATGACTATTTCCTTTTTTCGAAATTGAAAGAACACCTAACTTGAACAAGGTTCTCTTTAGACAGTGATGTGAAAACAGCTGCCGAGAACTGGCTCAATGGGCCGGGGCGTGATTTCTACAAAAGCCGGTTTAAACAAGTTGGTCCTGTGTTCAGATAAATGCCTAAATAGATTTGGTGATTATGTGGAAATGTTATCGGCAAGTATTCCTCTTATTTCCCTTTTGTATTTTCTGTTTAATGCTAATAAATATTTTTTATTAACACTGTAAACTTTTTTTCTGGATCTATCCTCGTACATGAATTTTATTTAACCAATAGCGTATTATTTAACCAATGCATATATTTATTTACCCAATAACATATTAAACTTATAAAAATAAATTTAAATTTTCATGAATCCGTAAATGCGAGGGATTTTCGATAAGCATGCGCAAAGTTTAAGTGATATCGGCGCTTGATTTGTATCACGATTATTTTTAGTTACTGATAACTCTTGAGGGTATCACACAAAGTTTCATTCAGATAAATCAATTATGCCGTATTTGACACTTATTTAGATCGATTAAGTATCATGATTTCTGAAAATTGTATGAGAAAGGATTTCGTGCAATTACGAAACTTTAATTTCTAAATAGGAAAATGGCTCTGGAAACTAAAGCTGAGCTTGATAAGCCATATGCGGACTCTGCTCCTTCGATTAGTACCGTTCATAAGTGGTTTGGTAGCTTCCGAAGCGGTTATTTAAGAATATGCGACGCTAAACTCCCAGGACGGTCTTTTGAGATTACTACTCAAGATATCATTGAAAAAATCCATGTCGTCCATCCAGAAGAGTGAGGTCGCGTGAAATCTCCAAGACTATGGCCATCTGAAATGACCATGTACATAGTATTTACATGGCTATTTATACATAAAAACACTCTCCGTGAAGCCATCCATTCACTACACAGATAAACTGGATATTTTGGAACGCAAGAAGGAAAAAGCCATACAAATCTATGGAAATCAGCCAAATGGCTTG
>BGPR01052494.1:0-10595 GCA_013235015.1 Araneus ventricosus
ACTTCCCTCCGTCATCATCAGTGACTTTGCTTCTGTAAGCTGCGCTCAGGGCATGGCATGTTTTCGTCTCCTCATCGTATTTGACTGTAAAAAGTGACATAAATGCATTGATGCTTTATCACCATGGGCAGTGGCGTAGCGAAAGTAAGTGGCGCCCGAGTCATAATAGGATTATTTTCACTCCCTAGTCTTCACCAGTGGTTTTGCTTGTGTAAGCGACGTCCAGGGCATAGTATGTTTTCGCCCCCTCATCGTATTTGACTGTAAAAAGTGACATAAATGCATTGATATGTTGTCACCATGGGCAGTGGCATAGCGAGAGTAAGTGGAGCTCGGAAAATAATACGACATGAGTGGATTAAGAAGCATATATGGCGCCAGGTTTATGATGCCCTTTTTATGCTCCTTGTCATATTTTTCTTCATTAGTGTTTTGACTCCATGGCGCCCGTGAAACTTTCGCCCAGGACATCTAGACCTCCCTTGCTTCCCGGTCGCTATGCCACTGTATAAAAAGAATGGCTCTTGTGATGAAATTTTACTGTTTTGAAGTCAACTGGAAGATTAAAACTCTTCCTTTCCACTTATTGCTTTCTATCTTCGGTACCAATAAACCTATTCCTCACACATACTATTATACGATTGAGAAGGAAGTAAAACTATCTACAATGTGGTGAGAAGACAGAAAAATCGTTTCTTTTAGGGAAGTGAAAAAGGTTAATGGATCAGAATTGTGGTACATCTGGAATAGCTCATATTCAGAGTGGAAAAATTCTACTTGAACAAGCATTATCGCTTGCAGAGAAAAAGTTAGCAAAAGTGGTAAAAGTTTCTAACAATAAAATTACATTAATTTATGTATTGTTTTCGATTCAATATCAAGTCATGCTCACATAATAATGGCGATTATATCATTAGAGTCTATTCTGCTGATTCTGATAATAAGCAATTTAAAGAGGTGCCTTATTCGCAATACCGTGAATACTTTTAAAGTCTTGACATTTTACTTAGTTCAAAGCTTGCATTTATTATATGAGTAACAAACATTATAGTTCAATGCTCGGTTATCTGAATTGACTACCACAGATCTATCACGTTTAACATCTATCAGTTAACTTTATTTTACACTACGACACACCCCTGACTCAAGCGATAAAAGTCTCCGGTTTGCAGTTTGGATGAGTGTGCGTAGAACCTTTATTGAACGAAAAAGGAAGACAAAGGTTTACGTACAGTGTTTTAATATCGACGGAAAACATGCAAAAATTATAAAAAAAGATGAAAAATGTGTGTTTACATATGAAAAGAAAGACTCGCGAAGCAAAACAAATTTTAAGACAGGTCTCAAAAGCTCGCTGCATCTATATACTTGTAGGAGGACTGATTAGGATCCTATTAATTGAACCTCTAGAGGGTCTTAGTCCATAAGTTTGAGCTCGTAGTGAAGGAGAGCAGTCTGGGTCGGAGTCGGATGAACTGGTTGCGTCCGGTGGCTGTTTTATGAGGTTCTCATTTTCATTGAGGAAGGATATGAGTTTAGCTATATTTATTCTAGGCAGTTTATTTGAAAGTAAGCTTTTCCACCAAAGTTGAGTATTTTCTGCACTTGGTTTTGTAAAATGATAAGATAACGTCATGCGACAAGTAATTGCGTAGTGGAGAGAGTCTCCCTTTTCCACGCCTGCGCAGATATCTGAATGATGAAACTGGAATCTGTAGAGATAGCTGGGAAAAGGACCGTGGCCTATAGTGAAACCGTACATTGCTTAATCTTCGTTGCAAATGGTATTTGTTGTCAACAGTTTTTATCTTATTTATGTCCGCTAATTTAGATTGAAGACGTCAGTAACTACGAATGAAAATTTTTATAAGTATTACTACAACTAATAATCATTGCTTTTTATTTAGATTTATCAAAATGATGATTTAATTCATAACATAGTAATATTAAATATAGGTCTTAACAGGGTCTCTTCTATTACATAAATGTTCCATGCCTAATTGTTATTGTGACCGTTTTTACTCTTTCAACATAACTACTTTTAACGTTGTCTTAGATAAATAAACGCATGACTTAAGTTCAGTCATAAGTAATCATAATTAGAGTTTATTTCAGGCGTGCTAATTCGAAGTTTGACACAAAACGTTATAGCATTTATTGAATTTTATTTGCTCGCTTATATAATTTAAATTTTGCTTATAAAAATAAAACTCTCTTTACTTTGAAAAAGATTATACTGTAATTAAATGTCATAAAACCGAATACTGACATTTCTTTCCCTAACTCATTTAAATCTAGAAATCAGGGGGGTGGCCCTGGGTGGAATGGCCGATGTACGTCTGGAGTTTTTTTTCTCCTGGCAGGGTCACCCAAGGCGTGAAGGCCATTCCATTATACCCAACTAAAGCATAAAGGCAATGGACAAAGTCAGACTTCTTCCGTCGGGCGTCCAAGTTCTAGTGCCGACAAAAGCTGCACTCTCCTCCTTTACCATGAATCGTTCATGGACTCTTGGACTTGGTCTAGCTGAGGACTAGAACAAGTGGAATAAGAAACAACAACAACAACAAATCTAGAAATTCATGTGTAGAAAATCATTGGAATAAAAAATTTTAGTGCTTTTATCGTTTCCATATAATTTTGCTTTTCAATTATTTTACTAATTTATATCAAAAACGTTTTTAAATATAAATGCCCGCTTCGTTTTAGTTTAAAATTTGATGATTATTTAACTGCCATATGTGTTGTCAAAAAATAAAATATAGAATTACTATCAGTTACTTACAAATATGATATTTTCGTTATTTCTGATTATTACTTTAAAATTTACGAAAAAGAAATGAATGGCAAAAAAATAAAGCTAATTTCTCTAATAAAAATTATCTTTAGAAAACCTTATACTTTTATATTATTTTTTTACTGTTTGTGATAAAATATGTTTTTTTCATATTTTATCTATCATTTTCACTATAGTTCCACTCTAGTAGAAAGTCTCATATCGGATACAATAGAGAAAATTCGACGGGAGGCTGTCTCTGCGAAACGGCCGCTGGGATTGAGGGGCGTAGACTTACTTACCTTTCTAAACTGTGACTTTCTGTCACTAAAGCTGTTCTATGTGACTAAAGTAGCTCTATGTGACTTTGACCTATGCTCTATGACCATTCTCTGTTAAATGAAACTAAACCCAACTCAACTCAATCAAATCGATGGAAAGGACAGCTCAATTAAATCAACAATTGTTAAAATAATTAATTAAGGACAGTTAATTAATCGATTACCCAACTGTGACTTTCTGTGATTAAAGTAGCTCTATGTGACTTTGACCAATGACCTATGCTCTTTGACCTTTCTCTGTTAAATGAAACTGAAACCAACTCAACTCAATTAAATCGATGGAAAGGACAGCTCAATCAAATGAACAATCGTTAATTAATTCATTAAGGACAGTTAATTAATCGATTACTCAACTGTGACTTTCTGTGATTAAAGTAGCTCTATGTGACTTTGACCTATGACCTATGCTCTATGAACTTCCTCTGTTAGGAACTAATCTGAATGAATTAATTAATCTGAAGGGAATTAATTATTAATCTGTTAAAACCCAGTCAATATACCGATGCGCGCGCATCGGTCACTGTGACGTCATCAAAATTCTTCGAGAACTGCACCAACTTTGCAACTCGACTGTGACTACACCGTAATTTCAAATTATAAAATTATTTTTGTAATCTTCAATGTCTATCTTTCTCTGTTAAATTAAATTAAAACCAAATATCTATGTTATTTGGTTCCGCAGCTATAAGCGTTTAAAAATACCACGAAAAGCGTCATAATTTTTTCCTTTCCCGACATACCATTAGACTACTCTAGGGAGACGTAAATCAACGTCAAAAAATATGAAGCAAGTTAATAGCAATAATACTAGCAGAAAAAAAGAATTCCGGAACCGGTTTCTACCGGAACCTTAGAAAAATAGGTTTCCCGGACATCAGTAATATAAAATGCTTTCCATCGACTTTCATATTCGTTACAACTACCCTCAGCTTTTCCGGCCCATTGTCTAAAGAAGAATCCTTCTGTCCAATCAATGTTATGAGCAACTGTATATCATTTTCTTCATTCTCTGCGATGTGCAAAGTAATAAATTTTTCGCATTTTCAAAAATTTCCAGTTTTGACTCTTTATGTTTGATGAACCCACCCTTATAGATCACATCATCTTTGCCCATTTATATAATATATACACAGGCTGTAAAAAATATAAATTTATGGCGTGTAATGTTAGCTGCGAAGGCTAAAACAGAACAATATATCTCGTTCTCTAAATAAAAGTATTTTGATACCCATGAAATATTTTATCCTGCTAACAAGCAATATTTCTCTATATTGATGCAATCTTATTTTATTTTTAATTTGTATCATTTGTATCTTTGCAATTTTGAATCTTTTAAATACACTTTTAATTAACTCGACACAATTTGTATGTTTATGTATTCTCAATAACTTTGAGCTATTTTAATATTTTCAGTAATTAATTATCAGTAAATCGAATAATTTAATGAAATATTTATTCGCCGACTGGTAATGAATTTGAGAAAAAAATGATCTCAACATCCTCTATTATTTATTATAATGAAATATAAACTAAGGAATGAAAAGTATAAACTAATTACAATAAAAAAAATCTAATTTTTATTTCACTTATAAAAATGTGTTTTATTCGTTTTACTTTCGGTCCTTTGATTATTTTTACATTAAATCCCCTTCGTTATCCTGGGTCTGAAATAATGATTAATTAAATATTATTCACAGTATATATATTAAAATTCCGATTACGTTGCATATTTGAATTTTAAATTATTTTTATAAGAAAACATATCAGTTAAATGTTTTTGCTTACATGCTACGGTTCATTCAAAAACTTAATGCATTTATTACAAAATAATATACTGAAATTATGTTATAAATCGCATATTTTGGTATAAATTTTGAGTTTTTAAACAGTTTTTAATTACAGTAATAATTACTAATTAATTAAAGATTATCCACGGTATATATATATTAAAATTTCAAATAGAGTTTTTTTCAGTTTAAATTAATATCTTCTGTTTCAAACAGTTAAGAATTATTGTTGTGCAAAAAAAATTATGATAATGTAGCGCGCGTTCCTTTTCTTGTATGCGTTAAATCATCCAAGAAACATAATAGATTTAATGAAGCAATTATAAGCCAATAAGAATCAGCCAGAGGATCAAAATCGAAGCTCCATCGTTCGTAATCACTTATAACGAGTCTCATACTTAATTAATCCCACGTGACAGTGTTTTTCCATGTAATTAACCAACTTGAAAAATTGATGTTGTTTTTTTTTGCTTGTTTTAGTGTTGTATACATAATTCGGAGTCGGAATTTTTATTAGTGCTAAAGAAACATAAACATATTCTGAATAAATAAAGAAAAATCCTAATCTCATTTATTTTCTGGATATTTTTTATCGAGCACATAATAAGGATAATGAACTTAGAATATATTAGCGGCAAAAAAACTTTATCTAACAAGGCGTGTAAATATAGCTAAACAAAATATAAGGCGTGCTTTTTTATGTGCGTTTGCGTGTGTGCGACAATCAAAAATATTTTGTAGTGAAATCAGTTGATATAAATCTCTTATGAAAAATTACTACCCATAGTTGGTAGTAATCTCAATTAGCAAAAACGGGTAATCATAGCCAAAGTGATTTTTGCAAGAAATTATTTAACAATTAATAATTTTATGTTTTTCCACGAATAACTTCTGATTGGTTCACGATTTTTTTAAAAAGGAGATATGTATTTCGCTGCCTAATAAACAGAAAAGTTTAAGATAAGATAATTATTGATACTGCTTCAGTTTTTCCATGTATAAACATCAATAATATCATGCTATTAGTTCTTTTTTCCTCTCATGTGATTGAGGTTTAGGAGTAACAATTCATTATTATGACTGTAATACACTGAGTTTTATAGGTGAAAGAAAGGCATCATTATAGTAAGGTAATATAGTGTGTTTTGTTTGTTCTATTAATTACGAGAACTTCAAATCTCATTTTCTGTGTAACGTTATTGCATACGATAGCGGTTCATATTTGTCTCAATTATCGGTTTTTTTCTTCAAAAATTGATATTTGCTTTACTTTTCTTATACAAATCAGATTTAAATTTTTGCCTTCTCACCAGTTGCTTCCAGCTGGCTCGCTAATTAAGAAATTGAGTGCTAACTGTTAACCACGAGATAATTCTTGTTTATTAGATATTTTCGTTCAAAATAGGCTTTTCTGTCAACATGCCAAAGATTCGCATACAATGCAGAAATCCTTATCACAGGAGCAAGATGCCATGCATAGATTGTTTCTCTGTTTAGCACCAATTTGTGTTAAATAATCATATATTCGGTATTTAAGAAGATAATAGGATAATACATCAAACGTTTTAGTATCCAGGTAGCTACGTTATGGTTACTAGTGACCTACATCTTGAGAAACAGAATCAGACGTACAGTGGAGTTCGTTTTCAGTTGCAGATAAATAGAACTCCCGAGTATGAATTTATATCTTTCTCAATTTTAGTTTAATAGAAAAGGAAAAAGCCATCAGTTGATATATTTCTATCTGAAGTGGAAATTAAGTCATACAGAAATTAAAATTTGTCCCGCAGTCGTATACTGGCATCGTCCAGATCAGCAGTGGGAAACTAAATAAATGCACCTGTGGAATGTCCTCGGGTATCCAGTCTGAAGGAAAGATCCTGTTCATAATGAATGACCCCCACTTGGCCATCCTGGATTGACACAGTATCTTGATACTGCTAGTAGCCCATCATCGGTAGATGCCGAAAGAAGATTGTCAAAAACTTTTAGACCCTTTACAGCGAAGTATAATGGACAATGTTCGAAGAATAATGGGTAAATAACCTTAGATGATGTATGAAACGAAGCGACACATATATGGCGAGAAATCTGTGGAAAATAGAATAGCAGTCACATAACGTTGCACGTTTGCCATTGAACTGAAGATGAAGACTTGATACTAGACATATATTTGCAAATATTCTACATATTTATAATTATGTCCTATCAGATATTTTTTAATTACTAAGGAATGTTCAGAAACCTTTCACTTAATTCTTGACTTGAAAAATAACTCACTCTGCTAAAACGCATGTATGACGTTACGCATGTATGACGGCCCAACTGCAGAAATTTAATGAAGCGTTACATTGCAAAAAGTTTCTCCAATCCTGGTATAGGTGAATGAAATGTTATAAGAAATGGGTACTTACGATTGAGATCTAGAGCGACGGAATTGGACGTTGGAACGGTAAGATTGTTGTTGGAGGCTTGACATGTGAATATGGCGGACAAGTCCGACCTCTTGAGACGAATGAGCGTTATGTTGTTTCGAACGTAACCCTGCGTCGTGATGTGGTACGAGTCGTCCAGCAGAACGGAGTCTCGCCACCACGTTACGGAGGGAGATGGAGAACCTGTTAGAAGAAAAGAGTAGGATTTATTAATGGGACACTGAAAATAAAGGACATTTATCATATACAAGGTCAGTTGGAAGAGCAATTAAATATTTGGTAATAATACAAAATATATAGAACAAACACTCACATTGACATTGAAGCCTTAAACTAACAAGCAAAGCCTTAAACTGTTCAAACAAAGGCTGCATCCTAAATACACCAGACAATTTTGTCTTCATGAATACGCAAGCAATTGCAGATGCGTTTGCAAATGAATATATTTATTCGTTAATAAAATAGTTCACAGATAGAAACATTTTTCAATTTTCAAAATCTCCTTACTATGGCAAATTGTACTAATGCTATCATCTTTCTATGTTATATTTATAATTTATTTATTTGCCCGCTCCGGCACAGCCTACACAGAGAGTGTAAGGTACTAACATGGACGGCGGGGAGTACAAAATAACAATAAAGCAGAAAGAAAAATAATTACAAAAAAATTACAAAACATCACAAACATGAGTTCAGAGGAATAATACTAATGTTTGCACTTTGGATATATGCAATATGAGCAAAAGAATATTAACTTATTAAGTTACAAGCATACCAAAATCAAAGGGGAAAACTAATTCCTTTTCTCGAAACTTGTCCAAATATCTTTTATTCCGTTTACCGCTCATTGTTAATATGCAAAATTTGACCTGATCTCTCCAATATATGAATGGTCAGGGAAAGAAGGGTCGTCTGGAGACGAGTTGAAGCAACCACTAAAATTGTTAATATGCAAAATTTGACCTGATCTCTCCAATCCATGAATGGTCAGGGAAAGAAGGGACGTCTGGAGACGGGCTGATATAGAGAAGGAAGCGCATGCGTTTTACGCCATTCTAATGGTCTCTGTTTGCAATTCTCTGTGACACAAGTCATGAAAACGAATTGTGCTTGTAGAGAACCAATTTTAATATTCGCGTAAGGACACCATGCTTTGAAAATAATGGCACATCCACATCAAAACGAAACACGTTCTGCATCGGTAGGAAATAAAACTTGAGTCTCGTGCGCGCAAAAAGATCTTTCTACGTCTGAATCACGAGCTCTCGGCTTCGAGGCCGGAAGCTTTCAGGTTCGAAACATAATCCAGTAAAGAATCACCGTTTTGTGTGTGCCTTATCGTTTTAAGAAGGGATACGGTTTCTCAGATGTCGTCCTCGTCATCTGAACACAGCGCAATATCAATCCAAAAATAGCTGTAGTGGTGCTTCAAAATTGGATTTAAATATAACTAAACTAAACCATTGCGTAGAATCGATAATATCTTTCTACATAGAGTGTTTATAATACTTGTAAATTAGGACGTGCTAGAGATAAAATCTTTGTATGAAAGATTTTGTCACTGAAGCAGAACAGTGCAAAGTTTACTATTTAAAGAGAATTGTAGCAAAGGTGTCTTTACAGAGAATTGTAGCAAATGTGTCTTTACAGACAATTGTAGCAAATGTGTCTTTACAGAGAATTGTAGCAAATGTGTCTTTACAGACAATTGTAGCAAATGTGTCTTTACAGAGAATTGTAGCAAATGTGTCTTTACAGACAATTTTAGCTAATGTGTTTTTACAGAGAATTGTAGCAAATTAATTTGTACATTATTATTTTCTCTTCCCAGCAGGACATTTGATTTCCAAGAACAGGAACCCTTTCTCAAACTCAAAACTGGCTGCTAGTTCTATGTAAAATGCTTTATACAACATAGAGAGATGAAGCTTTTATACAAGCTTCAAGCATAAAAACTACTGAAAGAACGTTGTATCTTTATTATTGATATAAAGATAATAAGAATCATACATCTCTGATAATTTTATAGCAGTGATATGGTGAAAAAATTCAGTTTTAACAATTTTATAATAGTTATGTGATGATACTAATAAGATCTTTGTCGTTTTATGGAGAGCCATATTGTATAGTAACTGACTTGTGTCTAATGTCCGTTTGATATTCTGCTATTGTTAGATATGATGATTGCAAATGAATAGAACCAAAAAGAATTTCTTTCACGTTTTCACAGGCTAGATTGATTTTAACATATTATATCAGTGTAATTAGTTATTTCTGAAAGAATAAGATCGAAAGTGAATTCTATAAATCCATTAACAGAAAAAACTAATTTTTTTCAAATCCTTTCTTGTTATCCTCTACATCTTTAAGATCTGTTACAATAGAGAGCCATATTGTATAGTAACTGACTTGTGCCTAATGTCCGTTTGAAATTCTGCTATTGTTAGATATGATGATTGCAAATGAATAGAACCAAAAAGAATTTCTTTCACGTTTTCACATGCTAGATTAATTTGAACATAATATATCAGCGTAATTAATTATTTCCGAAATAATGAGATCGAAAGCGAATTCTATAAATCCATTAGCAGAAGAAACTAATTTTTTTTCAAATTCTTTCTTGCTATTCTTTACATATTTTAAGATTTGTTACATTGGAGAGCCATATTGTACAGTAACTTACTTGTGTCCATTGTCCGTTTGATATTCTGCTATTGTTAGATATGATGATTGCAAATAAAAACAAATAAAATAAAAATTTCACAGAACGTGAAAGAATTTCTTTCACTTTCTCACAAGCTAGATTGATTTGAACATAATATATCAGCGTAATTAATTATTTCCGAAGTAATAAGATCGAAAGCGAATTCTATAAATCCATTAGCAGAAGAAACTAATTTTTTTCAAATTCTTTCTTGCTATTCTGTACATCTTTTAAGGTATGTTACATTGGAGAGCCATATTGTGCAGTAACTGACTTGTGTCCAATGTCCGTTTGGTATTCTGATATTGTTAGATCTGATGATTACAATTGAATAGAACCAAAAATAATTTCTTTCACGTTTTTACAGGCTAGATTAATTTCAAAAGATCACATCAAGTGCGTAATTACTTATTGAATTCACTTTTGATCTTATTCTTTCAGAAATGAGTCCATTAACAGATGAAACATAAAGTCTTTTTCAAGTCCCACTTAACGCAAATCTCAAATACCTGGTATGCATCCAACAATGTAAAATTTAACAAAGTGTACCCA
>BGPR01052495.1:0-10595 GCA_013235015.1 Araneus ventricosus
AGTTAAGACTGAGTAAACAAATGAATAAATACTTAATATGTTATGCTAAAATATCCAACTGATTAGCAGTTTACCACGGGTTCATGAAAAAGATATTTGGAGAAATGATTCTCAAGCAATGTTGATGCTTTGTAAATGAAGAAATTTTGTAGCATGTACTCACCATTATTGCATGTATATGCATAAATAGGTATAATGTTGAAAATAAACACAAAAAACACAGTTAAATGGAAAACAGCATATTTTATTACTTAGCAAAGCATACAAATGAAATTTCTAGTTGTAAAATTGCTCTACTATGTAAAAAAGATCCATTAAAACAAAAATAATAATTTCAATAAGACTTCAATGGCAATTAAATAGAAAAAAAAACTGAACTTAAATTTGAAAAATAAAATTTAAATTTTCATTTGTTTTTCCTTTTCCTAAAACTTAGTGTTAGAAAAAATGTATAGTAATCTGAGAATTCCAAATTTCATTCTGCTTCTTTAAAATAGCAGGTTCATAAATTTGTATGATGAAATAAAATATCCTGAATTTTTATCATATACATAGAATTAAATATAGATATTTTGGATAAAAATATAAATAATAAAAGCATAATGAATAGAAAACACAGTTGTGAAATTTCCAGATGAAGCCAACATTTTAATATAGGGAACTTCAATTTCTTTCAATATCCTTTTTTAAAAAAGCCAATTATTACATTTAAACTTTCTTTGGTAAGCAACTTCCAATATAATTTGATAAAGCAAGCATACATATAGAAAAGATCAATAATTATGAAACATTTAAAGAAATTATTCAGAAAAAAATACTATTAGCTGATTGAAATATAGTAATATGAAAAAATTATACAGAGATACATCCAGCTATTTCAAGAAAATATATTACAAATGTAAGGCAATTAGAAAAATGCTCTTACAAATGAACAGATCATCTTGTTAGCTTGAATTAAATAATGTTTTCTTCTTTCTCCATACCTAATCTCCGAGTTTATAAACCAAAGCAAGCTGAACAATATAAAATAAATACACACCATCTATTTTTATAGTAGAAATAAGTTATTCAAAAATGCAAATATTTTCATTTAAAAAGTATTTATCAAACCAAACATTTATACACAGGGAATACTTATGCTGTCTGCTGGTAACTAAACTTTTCATTCTTAGTATACTAGTATTATTATCAACTCATCCTTATTATCAACTCAATTTCAAATAATGAAAGCAATTCTGATCTTCCTATTGCATGTTACTCAGTGTAAATAGATTCTAAAACAATTTTTTTTCCTTCCAAGCAAGTGCAGTTTACAAAACAAGTATATATACGAGAAGAAAAAAAATATGCAACTGAACTAAACTCTCGAGAGTTTAGTTCAGTTGCATATTTTCAGAACAAAGATCTTCTTTCTGTTTAGTTTTTTGGGGAAAACCATACAATTTTTACTTGCAGTTATATAAAAACATAAATGCAGTTATATTTGAAATACTTCAGTTGTGAAGCAATTCTTACTTACAATATAATATTACACACACAATTTATAAATCTGCCAAAACTGACTCATATAATATAGGTATAATAATGTACAATAATCTATGCTTTCTCCTAAAGTTTCTTTCATTAAAATAGCATATGCAAAACATACAGTTATCAACTACTACTACTATTACAACATGGGAATTGCCTAATTTTAAAACAACGACATGGAAATCTACAATTGCAATGGCAAGTCTTTATGAACCTATTATAAGCATGGAAATTCAACTGCACATCACTTTAAAAGTATATACTTTCCGCAAAATAAACATAAGTTTACATTCCAAACTCAAGCCAAGAGTGTCTAAATAGCTAAATACTTAAAAAGTTACTGATTGCAGTATGTTTCGTTGATCAGACTATTAGTTTACAAAAAATTTTAATGTATATATACACTTCAATAAAAAAAGAATCCTTGGTGTTTTTTTTAACTAACAGTTATTTGTTCATTAAATCACTTTAAATCTGAATAATAATATATAAATCGGCAAAAAAAAAAGAAGGATCGCCAATTAAAAATATGTTTGATCTCGCAAGCTACATAATTAATTCCAAAGTAAACAGAGAGCACATAGCACGTTACGCTATCAGTAATTTTTTTAAAAAGTATATATACCATGTGTTACAAACAAAAATATATTCATTGCAGAAGAATCAATTAAAAAAAACTATTTCCATGCAACTCAAAAATCAAGTACTACGAGTTACGAGAACACATAACATAGCATCCGAAGCGGTTTTGATCCTGGTATTATCGAATTACTTAGCTGTGACTCTTCCTTCACTAGTGTCAGAAACTGTGAAGTAGCAATAGGAAGTCTAAAAGCTGTGAAGTAGCAATAGGAAGTCTAAAAACTGTGAAGTAGCAATAGGAAGTCTAAAAACTGTGAAGTAGCAATACGAAGGTTAAAAACTGTGAAGTAGCAATATGGATGTTGGTAAAAGACAAGAACTGTGACGTCGAAGGTCGTCTTCAGATTCAGTGCAATGATTGATTACTATTGTGACCCCCACCAAGGCGTTCTAAACACCCCCTTCAAAAGAATTTTTGCAGGCGCCATCTGTTGACACTATAAAGAACTAAACATTAAAACTATATAGAACGCGTGTATTAAAAAGAAATAATAATTTTTTATTTAAATTTTTTAGAACACTTTACTTATATTTAATAAGATTTTTTTGAAAATTAAAGGTGTGATTGAAATAACAGTTATTTGGCATAGATATTTAAAAATAGCAATAGCAAAAATATTTGTTACTCAAAAAATCGTGGATTATGCATCCCTACGCTTCATCGCCCCATCTGCCCAGGTAGCACAGAAATATTATATAATGTTTGCACAATGTTATACAATATTATGAACACCGAATACTGTAATAAAGTTTTGTATTGTATGTATCAGTATTTCCGAGATACTAAATTTCACAAATAATATAAAAACAATGTTTATTTATAAAAATCTTCATTTTAACTTAGGATATCACTCGATTGGAGGTTTTATTACAAAAACACCACTGGAACAATTATTCTTTAAGATGCTGAATATTATATCATACTATACAATACAATGCCCACGATATTTTGATTTTTACATTAAGCAGCATTGATCAATATTTTAAGGTGAAGTTATTCTTATGTCCGACAGATGGCAGCACAAAAGTACCATAACACTTTATTATACAACGTTGATTCTTATTTTGAGGTGAAGTTATTCTTATCGCCGCCAGATGGCAGCATGAAAATACAATAACACTATATTACTCAGTATCCTGAATTAGTATTTTTAAAAAAATGTTCATTTGAATAATAATGTTTACATAGTCATTTTGTTTTACTGTATATAAAAGGCGGGCCGGATTCAACTAATGAAGTTAACCATAAAACAGCTCTCACATATGGATTATCTAAGAAGAAAAAAAAATTGTTATTCTCATCGTAAAAATATGCACGCGATTTTTTGTTGCGAATCTTGTACTTGATTTTTTAATCAATAACGTTATTATAAATGTTCAAGGCTTCTTGTAATACATTGAAAGAGGAATAAATAAATTTCAAATTTATTTGAAAACCTTTCAAACATATTATTATAATTACTTTTAAACCTTATTGCCTTTTAATTTATTAAAATTAGCAAACTTAGATCAGAGCTAAAATTGCCTCCTCTTTGACTTCTAATTTCATTTAGAACTCGAAATTGTAACGATAAAAGATAATTTAACTAAGAAAACTATTCAGATTAATTGTGAATGAACATGAAATTTCGCAGAGATCCGAACTTTGTAACTACATTTCATTATCATCATTTACGTTCACTGGTGTAAGTCTTGTTGGTCGAGCGGTAAGGTGTCTGGTTCTTGTGCCGAAGGCCCCGGGTTCAAAGCTCGCTGTAAGTTGATGTGTTCAAAAACTAATGAAGTGTTACCCAGAAGTTCGGAATTAACCCGTATTTTACCATCGTCCTACATATAGGACAGCTAAGATTTGTCGAATTTTCATAGCCAATATCGCATTTTTAATTTATATTCTGCTTCTAAAGTATATTTTAAGATTGATAAGTGCTATTTATTATCTTTTTAAGTTCAATTTTGATCATTTTAAAATTTTTTAAGAATTCTGAATTTGGCTAATTTTTGAAACTTTATTTGACAAGAATTATATTTTTCTTTTAAATAATTATGAGGAAAAAAATCATTTTTTTTTTTCCAAATTTATTCATGGCATGTCTTATATGTTATTTCTGAGTAAAATTTGCAAACAAAAAGCTATATTAAAACTAGTTTTACAAAGGTTTTAGGTGCCGTCCTATATATAGGACGATAGTGAAATCCCCTACTATGCACATCCATACAAAGGCGTTTGAAATTTCGGGAAAAAGGATTAGATTATCTATGTTTTACTTAATGCAAAACTCAATAGCATCTAGTTTGCTTGGAACATGAACCTATAGGTGTGTCTTGAGTAATATATTTGTTCTGTTTCTTTGGTCGAGAGTTTTGGTCACGTGCTGACGCTATCTTTTGTAGGGAAAAGAATACTACTGTTCGAGGTGTGATCTGATTTCACATCCGCTCCTTCCACAACAGTATTGGAAATGAGTCGGAGATTTTTAACTGAAGAAGCTTTTGAGTATTTAATGCCACTGGCCGATGAATATGATGATAGTGATTTTTAAATTATAATATCACCATATGTTCCAGAAATTGTCACTGATGATTAAAAAGTTGATGATGCCTGCAGCAGCATTGAACATGGTCATGTTGCTTTTGACGAAAAGATCCAAGAAGAAGCAGATGGAACAATTGAAATTCTAATGGTAAAAAGATGGCGCTGAATATGTTTCAACACCTACATGGACTAATTGTGCACCAAAATTTTCATCAGCTCCTAATTATTTTACGGATATGATTTCAAGGAAATCACCTTGAAACTTCTCGAGATGATGGCTGAAAATGTGATTGTCCAGCTATGATAGAAGGTAACAAGCATGTTTGACAGAAAAATATTCACGATTTTTGTCTAAAATTCGATGAACTTTAACAAGTTTTGGGAATTATTTTTATAGCGGATGTTACATTTTACCCAGAGAAAAAATATACTGGGGAAATGCTTCTGATACTGGAACAACGCTTGTTAGTCAAACAATGTCAAAAAAGTGATACTTAGATATCAAGAGTTATTTATACTTCAATGACAATACTGCAATTGATTCAGATCGCTATTAGAAAGTACGTCCAAATCAGAAATTTTTGAATAAAGTTTTTTAACAGTTTGGTATGTTTTTTGAACATTTAAATAATGATGAAAGAATGGCCCGCTATTTTGGAAGATATGGATGCAAATTGTACATGAAAGGAAAACCCGTAAAATTTGGATACAATTTAAGGATACTCTCATCTTTCGACGTATATCCCTCTCGTATGATACCATATAAGGCAGTAAAGCAATTATGAAAACAAATGTGGAATGACTATGAAAAGAAAGAAAAGAAATCATTAGCCCAACCAGTCGTTGAAAATTGGCTGTCCTTTGTTGAAACTCCTGCAAAGCACAAAATTTATAAGGATAACATTTTTACGTCGTGTGACCTTTTTGGTCTCTCAGAAGCAAGCGCTTCCTTGCTACGGGAACAGTTAAGGAAAATAGAATGACAAAATGCCCTTTAATAAAATTACAGCTGTTCGATGGATTGACAATGGAGTTGTCTCATTGATCACCAATTTTGACGACAAAAGAGGCTTTAAAAAAGTAGAAAGAATGAAGGGTTGAAAGGAGAAAGTAGACATACCATTGTGTGTTGTTTCGTATAATTTGTACAAAAATGTTGTAGATTTGTTGGACAATCTCATAAAAATATATTTTTCATCCATGCAAGAAAAAAGTGATATTGACTATTATTAAAAAAAGCATTTGAGACATCACTGGTTGCACTGGTTTAGAAACATTAAAAACGTTTCCTCACAAGTTGTAGAACTTCTCGAATATCCTCTATATTTTACATTAGCTTACCTGGGATTGTGTGCACTTGTAATGTTGCAAGAATGAGTTTGGGCATTCGAAAGAAAAATCCTGATTACTTTAAATTCCAAAGTGAACCCTTTCTAGTAAATGGAAAACAACGCCAACGACAGCTTAAAAACTGTACAAGAAAACCCTTAACTTTTTGCCAAAAATGTAACTTAGGACTTTGCTTTGAATGTTTACTACCATTTCATGTAAAACAAGATGCTTGACTGCAAAACATGTAGTAGTGGATTGTACCATCGTCCTATATATAGGACAGCTTGCAAAAAGGCAACCGATAAAGTTTTCTTAAGTTTTTTAACTCTATACTTTTAGTTGATGTCTCATTAGTCTGTGATAGAATCTTTTTGGAAAAATATTAATTTTTTCTTAATGTGGTAAAATATGGGTTAAGTGATTAACATTTTTCCATGCTTCTAAAATGTATTTTTAAAATATTCACTATAATGTTATATTATATAATATTATTCAGTATAGTACAATATTATTCAATATGGTATAATATTATACAGTATTATATGACATTATCCAATATTATGAAAAAAACCTTGTACAGTATTGAAAAAGTCTTACGCTTTACACTGTTCCAGTATTGGGAAAAATATTGTACAATGTTACTTTCTCGAATTTTATGATATAAGACAATATCTTGCGCTACGTGGGTGGTATTATATCATATTTCTGTGAATCACCCCTCCTGCTGTGATATACGTTCTCGAATGATAACGTCGCTTTTGTAATTCGAAGCTTCGTCGGGAACTCAAAGGAGCAAATATTCTTTTTTTTTCTCTTTGATTTTCAGAATCGAGATAATTGTATAAAAAATGAATAGTCGCCGTAAAGATCCCATATTGTGATCACTCCGAAAACTTCGATTTTGACGTCGAAGGTTGACTTCTGTGATTGATTACTATTGATTGTGACGCGTGAACTCAAGTTCCAACATCTCTTTCTATAAGAAGTTTTGCTGGCGCCATCTGTTGACAATACAAACAACTAAACATTAAAACTTATTAGAAAGTATTAACAATTAGTAAAAGTAATAACAGTTTTTTATTTGAATTTTTTAGAGCACTTTACTTATACTTAATAAGACTTTTTGAAAATTAAAAGTGTGATTGAAATAACAGTTATTTGGAATAAATATTTAAAAATAGCAATAGCAAAAATATTTGTTACTCAAAGAATCGGGGATTCTTTAAGATTCTTTAAAAAAACTTGCTCTTGTTATTTTATTGCATAAATTTTTTCAATGGATATTCGAATGTTTCTTATATTTTTTTAAAAAAAATTACAGTACTATTTAAAAATTATAAGAATATCTTAAAAATTAGTTTAAAATCACAACTTTTTTGATAATGAAATTACTTTTCATTTGTAGTTCAACAAAATAAATCGCAGAATTAATTTTTACTGCAAAATAAATCCTTTATATTCAATTAATGTATTAAAATCAAAATTAGTCTTCAAAAAGTTAGTTTGGTCATAAATTATTATAGTTGTGAAATGGTGAGATAAATTTATCTCATCGTGCATCTCGAGTTTGTAGATGACAGCACTTAAATTCCTAGATCAGTAGCATTTCTTCTGGTTTGAAAATTATTTTAAATTTATACATTTTTTTATATAAATCAAAAATTAACTAACATAAGGAAAAAAAGCTTACTTTGCAGTGAAAAAGGCTTACTACTTACAGATACTTTTGTTCGTATCTTTTCTTTTCTTTTTTTTTGCAATTTACGAAAGCTGTTACAGTTTTATTATTTTTAATTTTTTAGTGTATTTCTTTATATAAGTTATTTTTACCAGATTTTATATTAATTAGTATAAACTAGTATTTTAAAATTAAGAGCCCTGAATTTCATATTTATTCTGTTTTTGCTATAAGTATAAGATGAGATTAAACGCATAAGTGCCTGCATGAGCTCGTATTGAAAGATTATATGGTAGCCACGTGTAGTTTTAAGTTTCTATTGTTGATTAAGGTTTATAAATAGATTTAATATTGTTTCTATTTTGGCACCGATTTTAAAAGGAAAATTATTTTATACTTTTCAAACCACGGTTTTGTTTAATTTTTTAAAAGTTTATTTTTATTTTTTCACATGAAAAGTGAAGCGCGGACACATACATGAAAATGTAGCTGGCCTTTAGCGGTTTCCTGCTTTTTAAAAATTTATACTGATTCATCCACACGGGGATAGTGATGATTTAATAGCATTACCAGAATTAATTTATTTCTTCATTTTCAGTGGATTTTTTTTATGGGAGTTAAAAGATTTCCTTTCTTTTTTAATGCCGAATTCGGTTAATATTAAAAAGAAGTTAAGATAGAATTAATTTTGTTTCATCGGTTCTGTTTTTCATGCTTTTTTTTATTTTTTTAATTTTTCTTGATATACATTGCCATCATTGTAGAATCAATCCTTGGCAAATTATCCGATTTACCTTGTACAAAACCAATATCCATTGTGAAATTGAACGTTGAATAGTAGAAAAGCCAAAAAACTTCACTTTTAAAATGTTAGCTGTTACTAACGCCTTGATTCAAAGCAGGGCACAACAGTAGCGAAAGAGAAGTATGAGAAAGAAGGCAACTGTGACGTCAAAATCTACTCGGCCAATGAGAGTGCGTTTCGGATTGCATTATGATTCCTGCTATTTTGGTGCATCTTTCGCTCTCAATATTTAAATAAAAAAAATTTTATGTGAAATTTCACTTGCATATTTGAAATTAGAATGATTTTTTTTTTTACAAATACGGATGGTTTTCACGTGTTTTTTTAAAAATGCTGAAGTTCCCCATTATAATAAAAAGAAAAGAAATTAAAATAAAAAAGCCCCTTTGCGTACATTTTATACAAATGACTGAATCACACCTTTTTGACAGTAGTAATCATCACTGGTATTTGTGATTTTTTAATATTGCGTAGAAAATAACAGTTCGTCAAATATTCGCCAATAAGTTTCTCCATCTTATTATTCTGTATGTGAAGTTGAATATTTTTTTAAAAATTTAATCTATCAAAACTGGGAAAATGACAAATAATGAAGTTCGGTTTGAACAGATTCTACTTTTTGAGGCCTCGTAATAGCTCAGTATTCGTGGTTTAATAGTAATGTTAGTATATACTTTAACTTTCATGTTCCTTGATGTCATTCATTCTTTGTAAATGCGGTTTCGAATTGTTTATACGGTTTGGGTTTCAGTTTCTGTTTGGGAACAGGGTATCTGAATCAGCAGATCTGACGACAGTGATTGCCACGCAAAAATGCAATGCAGATAGATTTGCATATTAACTTTTCAAATTATTGAAATATTTGTACTGAATATCTGCTCTGTGAAAGAAATTATAAAATATCGACATTTCACAAACTGGCCAAAGAATTATAAAATGACAATTGGATGAGGTAAATTGCTTCAATAATTTGAAATCTTTGGTATTGAAGAATTTGAAGCGCTGCTTCTGTGCAGGTAAAGGCTTTGTTGAAAAGTAATATAGTGTATTTGATGTTGCCTGTAAATTTTGGATGTAATATATATACACTAAGACGTTGAACTGCCATGCCACTTTGTGCCTTGAATTTGATTTGGACATTGTGCTGCAACCTTGCATTTACAGATTAAAAAAATATCTTAGATCTGACAAATCTGTTTGAGTAGTGATAGTACTTTCAGTGCAATGTTATTTTAAAAATATATCCTATAGTAGTAGCAACAAGAGTACACAATTAAAGGAATGTATAAGTAATTTTTTTTTCACCCTAGATATTTTGCACAAAGTACCGTAAGCAGTTTTTAAGTGAAGAAAGCTAAAACATTTAATCGATGATTTTATGGAAAAATTATAAAATATTTTGGTAAATTTTTATTATTATATCAAAAGGAATAACCAGAAAAATTTGTAATGTGCCATTCATGATTCATCTTTAAAAAAAATATTATTACCAGTTTGTAATTTACCTTTTATAATTCCTCAAAGAGATTTTGACTTAGTATTGTGTTTGCAGATTTTCAGTTACAGAGCATTTGAGTGGATTAAGTTGAAGTTTGCTTTGAGATGTATACTGGTTTAGCCAGTGCACTTACTATATTTCTCTGCATAAAATTTTAGGGAAACTTGTAGAATGTAGGAAGTATTTGTTGTTTATTAATGATAATGTAAGAAATATTGTTGAGATTAATCAGTTTTTTTCATTATGAATTCATTTATTGAAAGTTTTTACATTATAAAGTTTTATTTCTTACACTGCCTTGAGATGAAAAATTCAGGAAAGAGGGATGCATCTAATTTATTTTCACAAAATATCACATTATTTGCCATACTTGGTACAGTGAAATAGAATATGTTTTAGAGATTAGAAGGCAAGGGATTTCTAGATATTATAAATGAAGAAGGGATTAAACGAAATCTGTGCAGTTTGACATTGGTGTTGGTTTGGAATTGAATTGAATATATCATTTTTGAAATTGGGTGACAAAAATAATTCTTGATGCTGTTGAAAGTTAAGATGTATAGTTCACCATACTTTG
>BGPR01052496.1:0-10594 GCA_013235015.1 Araneus ventricosus
CATGAAATGTTTGAAAAAATGGTTGCAAATATTGAAAGTGCTTCTTACAATGATGGGAAATGTTATTAATAGATCCCAGAGGTTGAAATTCGATTGTATTCTGTTATTGACCAACAGGAGAATGCGAATACCGGCTCTACGTTGTCAAGCCGAAGATTCGGCTTGAACTGTTCACCGACCACATCTTCATCTTAAATGTTTTCGAAGCATACAAACATTCAAACTGATCAGAACTTTTAATCTGAAGAATTAATTTCGAATTATTTGAATCAATTTGATATTAATGTTACTCAGCAACGGCTGCCTTCACCAAGCTGCGCTGCTGGCTTCATATAAACGTCACTTTGTAACACTCTTCTGGGTGCGAACGAAGTTTCCGTCCATAACATAAAGATTTTGTTGTACATAACATAACACATAACAGATTTACTCCGGCCAGCCTTAGCACGCGGTTCAAATATGAATGATCCGGCCGCCACTACAATTAATCGGGCACTATGGTCCCCCATTACTAGCGGCTCGTGCGTCGACCCCTCAGACATTAACATTAACGCCACTGTATACGCTTTGAACCCAAAGGGTTCCCTGTCAGTTGAATGGTATACGTGGAAGGAAGTGCATACCGTGCACTCCTAGGGAGACACGATTGACCTCACATCTGTCCTTGCTTCCGCTAAGTCGCCCTGACCCCCGTGCGATGTTGCAAAGGAAACAGAGCACAGAGGCTTTCTTGGATGAGCGTAGTTGTACACATACTGTCCATAAGGGGGTATATATTGGATTTACAGGGCCAAAGGGCATAATTGAAATGATGAATAATGATTAGTTATGATATGAGAAATAACACATTACAATACACTTGATATGAAATTGACAAGAAAAAAAAATGTTAGCTTATCAGACAGAGACACGAACCGGTACGGGGTAACGGGGTCCCGCACTTTATCTTACGGGTAACTCGAACCTACACCTTAATATATCCCAAAGGGAAGCGAAATTTCGCTTACTTAAACGACACGTTCTCAACCCCATATTTGAGGTGCCCTTTCTTAAGTGGGAAAGGACTTAACATACAGACTTTGACTGGGCTGACTTATAAAAATGGCTCCAATGTATTAAACGCCTTTTCTTATTTTATGTCTTAAACCATCTGGGAATGGTCACGCAAAAGGGTCGAAGATTACTGCAAGAAAAGGTTTGTAGGCTTTTTATATTAGATATCAACATTGTTAGTTTATTGTGTTTAGAACTAATCACTGTTTCAGAGGAAGACCTGTGGAGGTCGTGTGGTAGGATTTCTACTTCCGGAACGAAAGGTAGAAGATTTGGAACCTGATGCTACTAAACAACAGTCATCTTTGTGGCTTTAGTCATTATAAATCTGTTGCCATGGATCAACTGCCTGGATATAGGTGTGGCGTGGAAGTTTGGAAAGTGTGGTTACGTCTCAGGTGATGCTCTCATCATTTGAACTGGGTTTAAATTCCAATACAGTGCTCTAGGATATTCTAAACGGGATGCTTACAAAAATAAATAAAGCAAAAAACTCTGGAATTTGTTTCCATTTCTCCTAAATGTTAGTATTTTATCATCTCGTGTACTACAGAAACGTTTTGAATGTATTTTTATTGGTTGGAATTAAAGATCAATTCTCTTGTTATATTATTATTATTTTCAATGAAGCAAGAAAGTAACAGACAACAATATAATTAGTATGTTATAGGTTACTTTTTTCAGCGCTGCAATTTCTTGAAGATTTTTACTTAATAAACATAAAAAAGTAATAATACATAAAACTAAAAAGAATAAAAAAATGTCGGTGTTTCTCACTTCCTTTTTTAAATCAGAACTTTATTTCGGAATGTAAGTCTGCTTCCTTCCAGCCAGTGAGGCCGCGGGGGGCCTAATGGTAAGGTCTCGGTTTTGTGGGGCCGGAGGATTCCAGGTTCAAAACCCGAATCAACTAAAGATCCGTCGTGTATTGGGATGTTGCACGTTAAATCATACGTAGGGGACCAAACGTCTGTGGTGTTGATTATTTTAATTATTATTTTTTTCGGCGAATTATTTCCTTTAATTACGTTGAGAAACATGAATTTTAATTCATTGTTTAAATTCAGTGATTAAATGCGCAAAATGTTTTTTTTTCTTTGCACTTTCTGAATTCTGGACAGCTAGCTTTCTTTTAACTTTAAACCACCCCCTGTAGAACCCGACCTTCTTCTTTCCACTTTTATTTTGTATATTTCCCCCTTTCAGGAGAATTGCACGTGCAAGTTTGAGATCTACTGTAATAGACTCTTATCTTCTCGAATCACGCTGAGCTTGAAATTGAAAATAGTTTCTTTAGTCTTCCACTCTTTTGTAGGAAAGGATCCGAAACCCCCTTTTTACTTTGCAGGTCAATTTCAGTTTCCGCTGTCCTTGCCTTCTAACAATAAGCGTGCAACTGACTCTCCAAATTTTATTATCCAGGCGCGACAGATTGTCTGTCTTGCACAAAGACTATCGTTCGAACCCTGTCTAAATTGATAAATTATCCCTTGGGGGAGTTAGGGCAAAACCAAATACTTTCTGCTTCTGCGAAAACCTCCGTGTCCAGTCAGAAGTGTCAAAGGTTCCCAATTGGCTAACGACAAGTCTTGGAGAGTGCATAAGGGGTTGATGGACGGTGTGGCGAGTCTCTGAGGAGATTTTGGCGTCTTGGCGCAATTAATTTAATTTTCATTCTCTGCCATGCCAATGGAAAAAGCTTGACTTTTTGGCTCAGGAAGTGAGCGATGAAGGAAAGGCTTGACACGGCATCTTATTTTTGTATAAGAGGGAGGTGAAAAATTGGAGACAGGGAGAGAGAGAAGGAGTGGCAGATCGTGTCTGAGCGATTAACAAGAATCAGTGAAGAAGATGATATTTTGATATTTCTTTTCGGAGCCGAAGAAAATTTGGCATTCTGGCAATGATCTTGGTGGTAAAGAGTGATATCTGATGCTCGGCGTGTGTAAGGGCATTAGCGGTTTTGTAATAAAAGGGTGCTAAGCAGAGGCCCTAAGAACAATCTTTTAAATTTCTCCAGAGTGATGACGGTAGCTTAAGCTGTTTGCACTCAACGAAGTTATAATTTGAAAGAGATAAATCCGTAAGTGCGGCCATGGCTTGGGCCTTTTACCTCGGAGTGCTGTTGACCTGAACTGGCTGCCTCTTCTAACGGTGTGAGCGTTCCTGAGTAGCCCGGCCTGTTTCCGGCGGAAAATTGTCCGGACAACCGTCCTTGCCTGGTTTAAAGTGTCAAAAGCGAGAGACCTGGAGCCCTGCTACTGAAGTGCCTGAAGATGTCTCCATGCATTCCTGTTGGAACCGCCTGCAGATGGGAGCTGACTGCTACAAGGCTTCATCCCACGAATACCAGCTAGGAGGGAGAGCATTTCCTAAACAAGGTGTCATGAAAAGCTTCAAAACAGATGCGAGACTCGCCTAGCCTGCCAGCTCTTGGTTGTGCCACTGACCCAGAACCCCAGCCCAGCTGTCTACAAAAAATTGTTGTCAGATAAGTCTTAATTAAAGTAAGTTTAATTTATAAATTTTAAATTTGTAAGCTCAAAACTACAGAAATTTAACTTTCAGATTTGTTAATTTTTTTATGTGATGTGCAGATGGCTCATTAAAGTATGATTTTGTTCAAAGTAGGAAGAAGATTTAATTTTGGTTACTTAAATGCTATGTGTGTTACCTATGTCACTAGATACGGGAAGTTTCTTTTGTGAGTAATTATTTAAATTTAAGTAATACTGGTGTGAATTTGGTATGCAGGATCAATTTTCTAATTTGTGCGTTTAATTTAATTGACAACATTTTCAAATATCTGCATACTAGTTTCAAGATTGCAGAATCTATGCATGATAAATATTTTTAGACTACCAGCATTATCTTTGACTAGGGATTTCAGGATTTTTATTTATTTGGTTAGATTGAAGACATAATGTTGATATAGATTCATCATGTTCTTGAGATGATAATTGATTTCTAAAAGGAATAACTTTGTGACATTACGTTAGCAATCTCAGGTTAAGAGATACACAACCTCTTTGATATTATTTGCATGCCATTTACTTTTCATGTGTTGACATATTGACTGACTATTTTGTGCAGTACGCTACATGTGTCATCGATTTACACCTGTTAGGGGACCCCAACTCTAATTAACCTGTCATGTGTCATGTGTTTTTTTTATCCAACAAATATGTGTGTGCTTTTAATCCAGAGCATCTGTATTCGTGCTCATTTATGACATGTCAGACTCCACAAATTGCTTTCATATTTTTAAATTCTTAAATAAACTGCAATTAATTTTTCATTACAGTTTCTGTCATTTATTCATGTGCTTGTCTTATTCCACACTGTGTCCTGACAGTTTCTCCAGGTCTGGTGCAATATACTATAACTATGTCTGTGTAATGTTTACCTAGGGTTATTGATCGAAATGTTTGAACATAACGCGGATTGCTTAATTTACTTGAATGTACTCTTCATACGATCATTTATTTAGATCTTGGTTGCATAATATCTTATCAGAAATCTATGTTTAAACGTAATAAAGTAGTTTAAAGAAGATAACACGACACGTCCTCCCGCTGGTGTGGTGCGGAAGATAGGGAGGGGGTGTTAGCTCAGGTGTCGTCTTCGTCATCTGACAGAGGTTCAAAATTACGAGGTCCGTTCCAAAATAGCCCACTTATTGCTTCAAAACCACACGTTAATAAAACTAAACTATCCTCCCGAATGAAACAAGAATAAATTATCATAATTGACCTTAATTATTGATACGAATATGAAAATCTTTATTCCTATAAGTACAAAATATATTACTGGTTTACCTGAAAATCTTTTTTTAGTCAGTCAATAAGAAGATAATTAACGGAAAGAAAATAAAAACTTTACGTTGTATTATCTACCAATAATCAGATACCCAATCATGAGGATCATCTGTCTATGTTTGTTTCTGATAACAGGGTATCCATTTGATGAAGAACGCATTAACGAACTTATCTCGAATTCAAAATTCTACTTTAAAGACCGAAATTTGCTTCAGGAAATTTGATTTAACAAAGCAATTGGGAAATTATCGTTTGAGCAATGAAAGGGCATTCTTTGTCTTTGCCTTGCTTATTCGTAGTATATTTTGTGTGTTTTGTATCTTCTTTCTTTGTTTATATGTTCCTATCAAATCATTTCCCTGAAGGGTCTCTCTAATTTCCCTTCTTAGGAACAGATTACTTAATTTGTTGACAGCAACAGTGTACTAGAACTTCAGATCCTTGCCAATAACCAGAAATGTGCTTTTAGTTAGCCATTAAGTGTTTTTGACGTAGAAAGCGTCTATGTAATTCATTTGGGATTAGTGAGATCTGTGCATACTTGCATTCTACAACTTTGAGTAGTGCCTTAAGTGGGCTATGTTAACACTTTATAGCGTGTGAATAGATCCATTCATTGTTATTACTTTTCTATTAAAATGTAAACATTCAGATTCGATGTTTCAGAAAAGAAATTTCACAATCAGGATTAATGACAAATAGCATTGGCTGTTCCAAAACAACTTTCAGGAAGATTTGTATTTCTGAGAAGTGATATCTAGTGACCCTACAGGGAGGCAGAAGGGTAGTTCAACTCGTCATCATTTGGCAGATTGACAGAGATAATTTAGGAAAATTTAAATAAAAAAACCCAGAAATTTCACATACAGATTTATTTTACAAATAATTACACAATAACAATCGATCTCGTTGCAAGTTCAATTATATTTCTGCTAATTTTATAAGTACCAGTCTGCACTTTTGCCACACAGTTGCATCATTTATAATCTTCTGCTAAGTTTTTCTTCGGTTAAGATTTTAAACAAGTGGGAGTGATCTCCACTAAACTTTCTCGTATACTCCTAACACATGTGAAAAAAAAAATAAGCTAAAAGGCAGTAAAACGAACAAGCCTCCCTAACGCAGTGGAGAAAAAAAGCTTGGGAATCGGAAGCTTGGAGGCGAAAGGCGTGTGTAGAATCGGAAAGGATTAGCGCAAGTGAATCGCGCAATTACGCATTATGTGATAAGAAAAAACAGATAGGTGATTTGAACAATTTTTTTAGGACCGATTGAAACGAAAATTGGGCACAGGTCTACAATTAATGTTATAAGGCCTCATACCAATTTGTATTTAGCAAAGCCGTAGGGTTTACGAGATATAATGTTTAGAAGTATGCCATTATGCAGATCGACAGACAGTAAACACTTTGACAGATTTGGCCTACAAATTGATACAGACCTGCGTTCCTGACGATAAAACTGTGAACCAAATTTTATCCATCTAGCTATTTAAGTTTTTGAGTTATAGCGTTCACATGAACGCGGGCAGACGGACTTCTCGTAGACGGATTTTGTCCAAAATGTGACAGAAACCTACAAATTATCACTTAGCTAATTTCATCCCTGTAGCTTTAATAGTTTTTGAGTTATCGTGTTCACAGGCATTCAGGCAGACATATTTCCAAATTTGTGTTTTTCGGACTCAGGGATGTCTAAAACGTGGAGATTCGTCAAAATCTCGAGTTCAAATTTTTTGTCAATTACAATACTTTCTCCTTGTATACTTCGCATACGAAAAAGTGAAAGAGACTTCATCCGAACGGAAGATTCATCAACCAGTTTCAAATGACGGACTGCTTTAAATTTTCTTAGCATGGGTGAAAAGTTAAGAATTGCATGATGTGTGATCTGTGCTATAGGATAATGTGTGTGGCGAATTATTAATACTCACAAACAGAAAGACCCGGAGATTAAAAATCTATGTAGGTCCTTTCAAATGCCGTTTATCGTAGACTAGTAAAAGAAACACGTTTGGCATGTCGACATGGTCTCACAACGATCGGAACCGCACGCTTACGTAGTAGCTGTCTCATCGAATGAGATTGCTATAGTGTCGTGGAAAGGTGCAGTAAATACCGCGTCACAAGAATAGCCTCACAAGTTTGGATCTAGTAAATCTAGAATTCTAAAGCGGAAATTTTCAATCTAATTGCTTTTGGTTAATGCGGAGAAAATTTAGTAATTAAATTAATTTAAAATTTTGATTAATATAGTAAGATTTTTTTATATGAGGTTATTCAAGTGATTGTGGGACTGTAAATTAGGGTGGATCGAAAAGTATAGGAAAAATTGTTTTGGGGGAAATTATTTTTGGCGCGGGGCGGGAAAATTGTGTCTTAGGTATATTAGTTTACATATATTTTTTTATTGAAATCAATTCATATCTTCAGTGCCCCAAAAATAGTTAAAAAGTATAGTAAAAAATTTATAAAAATAATATTTTCAAAATTCCCTTTAGCGCCGGGGAAGAAAGTTTTGTTTTGGGTATATTCGTTTATATTATTTTTATTATTATTATTCAAATTCATTCGTATGGTCCAAGTGCCTCAAATGACACTTTTATGATTTTGATTCATTCAAACAAAAAGGGAGGGAGGAATAAAAGAACGCTTTTGCCAAAGTTTCCCCTGTAGCGAAGTGTTTTTGTTTAGGAAAAGTCGAGATTGTGTCGTAGTTTATCTTTGTCTTCGAAATAAAGCAAAATTGTGTTATACTGTAAAATATAAAAAAAGAAAAGGCATTTGTGGGTCCCTGAATAAAACAAAAATAATTTTATTCATTTAATAATAAAAATAAATAATTTTTCATTCTCTCCTATACGTTTTTCCCTGTAAAATCTTTTCTTTAACTCATTTTTTATTTTTAATTTTTAATTCAAAATTTGCATAAAATAGTTTTTTTGCAAATATTTAAGCGTCTTAGGGCACCAGAAGAAATTACACAAAGTTGAACAAATTTTGCATGTATGCTAGTACACTTAAAATACAACTTTTGAACCCTACGCAGCTTATTCTATCCGCACTTTGAAAATTCGATCCACCCTACTGTACATGGCGAATGAATGGTGATGGCGTTTTTCATTTTACATCTTTATTTTATTTTAAACTAGCTGTTATGCTAGGCGTTGCTCGGGATTAAAATATTTTTATGTCTAATATTTTTAATGAAAAAACTATTTTTGTATAGAAAATTATATTAAATAAAAATTTCTTTAGAGTCTGAAACGTTTTTACTTCAAATTTCGTTCATACATAGCGAAGTATAAAAAGGATTTTGACGAATGTTTTGGGACAATTAATTAAATAGTCAAATTTCATTAGTAAAAAGCATTAAAATAAACCATATCAATAGTTGTTCTTGATATAAATTATAAATCGTCTGCTTTTAAACTTTTTTTAGTTTTCTTCCAGAATTTTGTGTATATGTTCTAGCAACAGCTCATACGCATTCTTGTTTTAAAAATAAAAAAAAATACATTGCTACAAATTTTGAATTTTAAACACCATTGAATTTTTTTAAATTATTGAAATGAGAGCAACAATTTGAACGCAAATGAAATTTGTATCACTGAAAAAATCTATTTTTTAAACTTTAATATAGTAAAAAAATAGTTATTGCAAAATTACACTTTCGAAATATACCACAGGAAAAAGCAAAATATTGCTTAATTTTTAATTAACTTTTGGGCCTTTAAAAGTTGACATTCATCTTTCACTTCGTGTATAAAATATTTACAGAAATAAAAAGAAATTAGTTGAAAGTCTCTCCGTTGCCTAGCAACGCAGTATCAATAAAAATGCTTTATTTCAAAATCGTTTGCAAGTAATCAATTTCTTTAAAAAATTTTAAAAATTCATAAAATTTAAAGGAAACATTACACGGATATAAAATTGGTATAATTGAAAAGGAAAAATTTTAAAGTTTAAGGTGGTATAGAAATATTTTTATCGGACAATTTGCTACGAAATTACGGCGGAAGAACGGTTTCGGTGAATTTCTAATGAACTGAATGTTTAATTAACTTTTAGACTTAGAGAAGTTCATAAGTGTCTTCCCCTTGTCTTAATAAATAAGTGTGTAAAATTTGCTGAAAACAGTCCATTGTGGAACATACCCACATACATAGCCACAATGACTTTTATTTAAATTAAGATAATTCAGTCCTTTTCCCTTTTAATGGTTTATTTGACGATTACGAATATCACACATTTTGAAAATAATAACATGTTAAATCAGCCAATTCACCGATTCCATGCTTGTACCCCACTCGTCCATGTTTTTATCCAGACATTCAATTTCCATCGAATTGGGAAGGTGCACCTAAAAACTCCCCTTATTGGAACTGTGGTCCAAGTTGCCACAGGAGGGTCTTGGCGAGCTCCAGTATCGAATTTATGGTCTTTCGATATGGAAGTCGAAACTACAATCAAACAAAATAAATAGCTCTGGTAACAAATTATGGACGTAAAAAAACGATGAACTCCATTTTTGAAAAAAATTTGTGTGAAATATAAAAACTAGGGAGTTTTTAATTTCTACTTTATCTCCTTCTTTTTCCTTTTTCCTTTATTTCTTTCTTACTTTCTTCCTAATTACGTTTAACCAAAATGTTTGCCAAATCTTTATTTAAAGTAAGGCTATACAGAGAGTCAGTGCTAGAAAAAGCAAATATTTCGAGCCATTAATTTCTTTATTTATAAGTAGTCACTATGCCATCGTGAATATATGTACATTAACAGGCAATATATTTTTTTGCGATAAATAATACTTTTTTTCTTTTTAACAAACGTAATTGGGTCTTTTCTGTTTGCATTCTGTTTACCGTATTTTAGATAATTTTCCTTTCACAATGTGTTATCAAGATTTTATTTTTTCCTTAAAAAACAAAACCTCTTTTTTTTTCATCTGATCTAAAAAGGCTCTCTTCAGAATTTTTGTAATTAAGTTTTTATGTTAAAAGAAGCTTAGTTTATGTTGCTGAATAATTCTTCAAATCTAGCATCATGCATGCAATAAACATTTTAAACACGAACAACAAAAATTCTTGATAAATTTCATTTCAGTAAGTCATAGCTGCAAATTCAGAGAAAACTACCTAGGATTCAATAAAAAGGTATAACATTTTTACTTTTAAGTAGAAAAATAAAAGAATTCTTAAAACAAGTCTGGTGAAAATCTGACTGTAAGACACTAATAAGAAATTCCAGTTTTCCAGTATTCATTGAGTTACATCATCTTCCCATCTCGACATCTGTGTTTTATCTCAGCGATCTATCTTTGACTTCATTCACGGTTTCCTTCACTTCATTTAGGAGAAGGAGTTCGAAAAAGTTCTTTCAAAGCATAAAAGAAGAAGAACGAGTAATAAAAAATGAAGACAAAAATTAATTACTGAATAGATAAAAATGGGAACATAATTTGATTTGTATATTTTGAGTCCCTTTGATTTACTATATTAGATTTAAATTTGATTACGTATTTTACTGTTACTAATCAAGAAATGATTATTTTGCGCATTTTTAATTTTTCCTTTTTCTATGCTGTGCATTTAATTCCAATTTGTGTTTATTTTTAAAAAGACAAGAATTCACTCGTTCATAAGGGTGAAAAAGGATAGCTCATTGTGATTTTTGTTTTTCATTAGGATTTTTTTTAAATAATGAACCTGGAAAAATATCGTA
>BGPR01052497.1:0-10594 GCA_013235015.1 Araneus ventricosus
TACGATATTTTTCCAGGTTCATTATTTAAAAAAAATCCTAATGAAAAACAAAAATCACAATGAGCTATCCTTTTTCACCCTTATGAACGAGTGAATTCTTGTCTTTTTAAAAATAAACACAAATTGGAATTAAATGCACAGCATAGAAAAAGGAAAAATTAAAAATGCGCAAAATAATCATTTCTTGATTAGTAACAGTAAAATACGTAATCAAATTTAAATCTAATATAGTAAATCAAAGGGACTCAAAATATACAAATCAAATTATGTTCCCATTTTTATCTATTCAGTAATTAATTTTTGTCTTCATTTTTTATTACTCGTTCTTCTTCTTTTATGCTTTGAAAGAACTTTTTCGAACTCCTTCTCCTAAATGAAGTGAAGGAAACCGTGAATGAAGTCAAAGATAGATCGCTGAGATAAAACACAGATGTCGAGATGGGAAGATGATGTAACTCAATGAATACTGGAAAACTGGAATTTCTTATTAGTGTCTTACAGTCAGATTTTCACCAGACTTGTTTTAAGAATTCTTTTATTTTTCTACTTAAAAGTAAAAATGTTATACCTTTTTATTGAATCCTAGGTAGTTTTCTCTGAATTTGCAGCTATGACTTACTGAAATGAAATTTATCAAGAATTTTTGTTGTTCGTGTTTAAAATGTTTATTGCATGCATGATGCTAGATTTGAAGAATTATTCAGCAACATAAACTAAGCTTCTTTTAACATAAAAACTTAATTACAAAAATTCTGAAGAGAGCCTTTTTAGATCAGATGAAAAAAAAAGAGGTTTTGTTTTTTAAGGAAAAAATAAAATCTTGATAACACATTGTGAAAGGAAAATTATCTAAAATACGGTAAACAGAATGCAAACAGAAAAGACCCAATTACGTTTGTTAAAAAGAAAAAAAGTATTATTTATCGCAAAAAAATATATTGCCTGTTAATGTACATATATTCACGATGGCATAGTGACTACTTATAAATAAAGAAATTAATGGCTCGAAATATTTGCTTTTTCTAGCACTGACTCTCTGTATAGCCTTACTTTAAATAAAGATTTGGCAAACATTTTGGTTAAACGTAATTAGGAAGAAAGTAAGAAAGAAATAAAGGAAAAAGGAAAAAGAAGGAGATAAAGTAGAAATTAAAAACTCCCTAGTTTTTATATTTCACACAAATTTTTTTCAAAAATGGAGTTCATCGTTTTTTTACGTCCATAATTTGTTACCAGAGCTATTTATTTTGTTTGATTGTAGTTTCGACTTCCATATCGAAAGACCATAAATTCGATACTGGAGCTCGCCAAGACCCTCCTGTGGCAACTTGGACCACAGTTCCAATAAGGGGAGTTTTTAGGTGCACCTTCCCAATTCGATGGAAATTGAATGTCTGGATAAAAACATGGACGAGTGGGGTACAAGCATGGAATCGGTGAATTGGCTGATTTAACATGTTATTATTTTCAAAATGTGTGATATTCGTAATCGTCAAATAAACCATTAAAAGGGAAAAGGACTGAATTATCTTAATTTAAATAAAAGTCATTGTGGCTATGTATGTGGGTATGTTCCACAATGGACTGTTTTCAGCAAATTTTACACACTTATTTATTAAGACAAGGGGAAGACACTTATGAACTTCTCTAAGTCTAAAAGTTAATTAAACATTCAGTTCATTAGAAATTCACCGAAACCGTTCTTCCGCCGTAATTTCGTAGCAAATTGTCCGATAAAAATATTTCTATACCACCTTAAACTTTAAAATTTTTCCTTTTCAATTATACCAATTTTATATCCGTGTAATGTTTCCTTTAAATTTTATGAATTTTTAAAATTTTTTAAAGAAATTGATTACTTGCAAACGATTTTGAAATAAAGCATTTTTATTGATACTGCGTTGCTAGGCAACGGAGAGACTTTCAACTAATTTCTTTTTATTTCTGTAAATATTTTATACACGAAGTGAAAGATGAATGTCAACTTTTAAAGGCCCAAAAGTTAATTAAAAATTAAGCAATATTTTGCTTTTTCCTGTGGTATATTTCGAAAGTGTAATTTTGCAATAACTATTTTTTTACTATATTAAAGTTTAAAAAATAGATTTTTTCAGTGATACAAATTTCATTTGCGTTCAAATTGTTGCTCTCATTTCAATAATTTAAAAAAATTCAATGGTGTTTAAAATTCAAAATTTGTAGCAATGTATTTTTTTTTATTTTTAAAACAAGAATGCGTATGAGCTGTTGCTAGAACATATACACAAAATTCTGGAAGAAAACTAAAAAAAGTTTAAAAGCAGACGATTTATAATTTATATCAAGAACAACTATTGATATGGTTTATTTTAATGCTTTTTACTAATGAAATTTGACTATTTAATTAATTGTCCCAAAACATTCGTCAAAATCCTTTTTATACTTCGCTATGTATGAACGAAATTTGAAGTAAAAACGTTTCAGACTCTAAAGAAATTTTTATTTAATATAATTTTCTATACAAAAATAGTTTTTTCATTAAAAATATTAGACATAAAAATATTTTAATCCCGAGCAACGCCTAGCATAACAGCTAGTTTAAAATAAAATAAAGATGTAAAATGAAAAACGCCATCACCATTCATTCGCCATGTACAGTAGGGTGGATCGAATTTTCAAAGTGCGGATAGAATAAGCTGCGTAGGGTTCAAAAGTTGTATTTTAAGTGTACTAGCATACATGCAAAATTTGTTCAACTTTGTGTAATTTCTTCTGGTGCCCTAAGACGCTTAAATATTTGCAAAAAAACTATTTTATGCAAATTTTGAATTAAAAATTAAAAATAAAAAATGAGTTAAAGAAAAGATTTTACAGGGAAAAACGTATAGGAGAGAATGAAAAATTATTTATTTTTATTATTAAATGAATAAAATTATTTTTGTTTTATTCAGGGACCCACAAATGCCTTTTCTTTTTTTATATTTTACAGTATAACACAATTTTGCTTTATTTCGAAGACAAAGATAAACTACGACACAATCTCGACTTTTCCTAAACAAAAACACTTCGCTACAGGGGAAACTTTGGCAAAAGCGTTCTTTTATTCCTCCCTCCCTTTTTGTTTGAATGAATCAAAATCATAAAAGTGTCATTTGAGGCACTTGGACCATACGAATGAATTTGAATAATAATAATAAAAATAATATAAACGAATATACCCAAAACAAAACTTTCTTCCCCGGCGCTAAAGGGAATTTTGAAAATATTATTTTTATAAATTTTTTACTATACTTTTTAACTATTTTTGGGGCACTGAAGATATGAATTGATTTCAATAAAAAAATATATGTAAACTAATATACCTAAGACACAATTTTCCCGCCCCGCGCCAAAAATAATTTCCCCCAAAACAATTTTTCCTATACTTTTCGATCCACCCTAATTTACAGTCCCACAATCACTTGAATAACCTCATATAAAAAAATCTTACTATATTAATCAAAATTTTAAATTAATTTAATTACTAAATTTTCTCCGCATTAACCAAAAGCAATTAGATTGAAAATTTCCGCTTTAGAATTCTAGATTTACTAGATCCAAACTTGTGAGGCTATTCTTGTGACGCGGTATTTACTGCACCTTTCCACGACACTATAGCAATCTCATTCGATGAGACAGCTACTACGTAAGCGTGCGGTTCCGATCGTTGTGAGACCATGTCGACATGCCAAACGTGTTTCTTTTACTAGTCTACGATAAACGGCATTTGAAAGGACCTACATAGATTTTTAATCTCCGGGTCTTTCTGTTTGTGAGTATTAATAATTCGCCACACACATTATCCTATAGCACAGATCACACATCATGCAATTCTTAACTTTTCACCCATGCTAAGAAAATTTAAAGCAGTCCGTCATTTGAAACTGGTTGATGAATCTTCCGTTCGGATGAAGTCTCTTTCACTTTTTCGTATGCGAAGTATACAAGGAGAAAGTATTGTAATTGACAAAAAATTTGAACTCGAGATTTTGACGAATCTCCACGTTTTAGACATCCCTGAGTCCGAAAAACACAAATTTGGAAATATGTCTGCCTGAATGCCTGTGAACACGATAACTCAAAAACTATTAAAGCTACAGGGATGAAATTAGCTAAGTGATAATTTGTAGGTTTCTGTCACATTTTGGACAAAATCCGTCTACGAGAAGTCCGTCTGCCCGCGTTCATGTGAACGCTATAACTCAAAAACTTAAATAGCTAGATGGATAAAATTTGGTTCACAGTTTTATCGTCAGGAACGCAGGTCTGTATCAATTTGTAGGCCAAATCTGTCAAAGTGTTTACTGTCTGTCGATCTGCATAATGGCATACTTCTAAACATTATATCTCGTAAACCCTACGGCTTTGCTAAATACAAATTGGTATGAGGCCTTATAACATTAATTGTAGACCTGTGCCCAATTTTCGTTTCAATCGGTCCTAAAAAAATTGTTCAAATCACCTATCTGTTTTTTCTTATCACATAATGCGTAATTGCGCGATTCACTTGCGCTAATCCTTTCCGATTCTACACACGCCTTTCGCCTCCAAGCTTCCGATTCCCAAGCTTTTTTTCTCCACTGCGTTAGGGAGGCTTGTTCGTTTTACTGCCTTTTAGCTTATTTTTTTTTTCACATGTGTTAGGAGTATACGAGAAAGTTTAGTGGAGATCACTCCCACTTGTTTAAAATCTTAACCGAAGAAAAACTTAGCAGAAGATTATAAATGATGCAACTGTGTGGCAAAAGTGCAGACTGGTACTTATAAAATTAGCAGAAATATAATTGAACTTGCAACGAGATCGATTGTTATTGTGTAATTATTTGTAAAATAAATCTGTATGTGAAATTTCTGGGTTTTTTTATTTAAATTTTCCTAAATTATCTCTGTCAATCTGCCAAATGATGACGAGTTGAACTACCCTTCTGCCTCCCTGTAGGGTCACTAGATATCACTTCTCAGAAATACAAATCTTCCTGAAAGTTGTTTTGGAACAGCCAATGCTATTTGTCATTAATCCTGATTGTGAAATTTCTTTTCTGAAACATCGAATCTGAATGTTTACATTTTAATAGAAAAGTAATAACAATGAATGGATCTATTCACACGCTATAAAGTGTTAACATAGCCCACTTAAGGCACTACTCAAAGTTGTAGAATGCAAGTATGCACAGATCTCACTAATCCCAAATGAATTACATAGACGCTTTCTACGTCAAAAACACTTAATGGCTAACTAAAAGCACATTTCTGGTTATTGGCAAGGATCTGAAGTTCTAGTACACTGTTGCTGTCAACAAATTAAGTAATCTGTTCCTAAGAAGGGAAATTAGAGAGACCCTTCAGGGAAATGATTTGATAGGAACATATAAACAAAGAAAGAAGATACAAAACACACAAAATATACTACGAATAAGCAAGGCAAAGACAAAGAATGCCCTTTCATTGCTCAAACGATAATTTCCCAATTGCTTTGTTAAATCAAATTTCCTGAAGCAAATTTCGGTCTTTAAAGTAGAATTTTGAATTCGAGATAAGTTCGTTAATGCGTTCTTCATCAAATGGATACCCTGTTATCAGAAACAAACATAGACAGATGATCCTCATGATTGGGTATCTGATTATTGGTAGATAATACAACGTAAAGTTTTTATTTTCTTTCCGTTAATTATCTTCTTATTGACTGACTAAAAAAAGATTTTCAGGTAAACCAGTAATATATTTTGTACTTATAGGAATAAAGATTTTCATATTCGTATCAATAATTAAGGTCAATTATGATAATTTATTCTTGTTTCATTCGGGAGGATAGTTTAGTTTTATTAACGTGTGGTTTTGAAGCAATAAGTGGGCTATTTTGGAACGGACCTCGTAATTTTGAACCTCTGTCAGATGACGAAGACGACACCTGAGCTAACACCCCCTCCCTATCTTCCGCACCACACCAGCGGGAGGACGTGTCGTGTTATCTTCTTTAAACTACTTTATTACGTTTAAACATAGATTTCTGATAAGATATTATGCAACCAAGATCTAAATAAATGATCGTATGAAGAGTACATTCAAGTAAATTAAGCAATCCGCGTTATGTTCAAACATTTCGATCAATAACCCTAGGTAAACATTACACAGACATAGTTATAGTATATTGCACCAGACCTGGAGAAACTGTCAGGACACAGTGTGGAATAAGACAAGCACATGAATAAATGACAGAAACTGTAATGAAAAATTAATTGCAGTTTATTTAAGAATTTAAAAATATGAAAGCAATTTGTGGAGTCTGACATGTCATAAATGAGCACGAATACAGATGCTCTGGATTAAAAGCACACACATATTTGTTGGATAAAAAAAACACATGACACATGACAGGTTAATTAGAGTTGGGGTCCCCTAACAGGTGTAAATCGATGACACATGTAGCGTACTGCACAAAATAGTCAGTCAATATGTCAACACATGAAAAGTAAATGGCATGCAAATAATATCAAAGAGGTTGTGTATCTCTTAACCTGAGATTGCTAACGTAATGTCACAAAGTTATTCCTTTTAGAAATCAATTATCATCTCAAGAACATGATGAATCTATATCAACATTATGTCTTCAATCTAACCAAATAAATAAAAATCCTGAAATCCCTAGTCAAAGATAATGCTGGTAGTCTAAAAATATTTATCATGCATAGATTCTGCAATCTTGAAACTAGTATGCAGATATTTGAAAATGTTGTCAATTAAATTAAACGCACAAATTAGAAAATTGATCCTGCATACCAAATTCACACCAGTATTACTTAAATTTAAATAATTACTCACAAAAGAAACTTCCCGTATCTAGTGACATAGGTAACACACATAGCATTTAAGTAACCAAAATTAAATCTTCTTCCTACTTTGAACAAAATCATACTTTAATGAGCCATCTGCACATCACATAAAAAAATTAACAAATCTGAAAGTTAAATTTCTGTAGTTTTGAGCTTACAAATTTAAAATTTATAAATTAAACTTACTTTAATTAAGACTTATCTGACAACAATTTTTTGTAGACAGCTGGGCTGGGGTTCTGGGTCAGTGGCACAACCAAGAGCTGGCAGGCTAGGCGAGTCTCGCATCTGTTTTGAAGCTTTTCATGACACCTTGTTTAGGAAATGCTCTCCCTCCTAGCTGGTATTCGTGGGATGAAGCCTTGTAGCAGTCAGCTCCCATCTGCAGGCGGTTCCAACAGGAATGCATGGAGACATCTTCAGGCACTTCAGTAGCAGGGCTCCAGGTCTCTCGCTTTTGACACTTTAAACCAGGCAAGGACGGTTGTCCGGACAATTTTCCGCCGGAAACAGGCCGGGCTACTCAGGAACGCTCACACCGTTAGAAGAGGCAGCCAGTTCAGGTCAACAGCACTCCGAGGTAAAAGGCCCAAGCCATGGCCGCACTTACGGATTTATCTCTTTCAAATTATAACTTCGTTGAGTGCAAACAGCTTAAGCTACCGTCATCACTCTGGAGAAATTTAAAAGATTGTTCTTAGGGCCTCTGCTTAGCACCCTTTTATTACAAAACCGCTAATGCCCTTACACACGCCGAGCATCAGATATCACTCTTTACCACCAAGATCATTGCCAGAATGCCAAATTTTCTTCGGCTCCGAAAAGAAATATCAAAATATCATCTTCTTCACTGATTCTTGTTAATCGCTCAGACACGATCTGCCACTCCTTCTCTCTCTCCCTGTCTCCAATTTTTCACCTCCCTCTTATACAAAAATAAGATGCCGTGTCAAGCCTTTCCTTCATCGCTCACTTCCTGAGCCAAAAAGTCAAGCTTTTTCCATTGGCATGGCAGAGAATGAAAATTAAATTAATTGCGCCAAGACGCCAAAATCTCCTCAGAGACTCGCCACACCGTCCATCAACCCCTTATGCACTCTCCAAGACTTGTCGTTAGCCAATTGGGAACCTTTGACACTTCTGACTGGACACGGAGGTTTTCGCAGAAGCAGAAAGTATTTGGTTTTGCCCTAACTCCCCCAAGGGATAATTTATCAATTTAGACAGGGTTCGAACGATAGTCTTTGTGCAAGACAGACAATCTGTCGCGCCTGGATAATAAAATTTGGAGAGTCAGTTGCACGCTTATTGTTAGAAGGCAAGGACAGCGGAAACTGAAATTGACCTGCAAAGTAAAAAGGGGGTTTCGGATCCTTTCCTACAAAAGAGTGGAAGACTAAAGAAACTATTTTCAATTTCAAGCTCAGCGTGATTCGAGAAGATAAGAGTCTATTACAGTAGATCTCAAACTTGCACGTGCAATTCTCCTGAAAGGGGGAAATATACAAAATAAAAGTGGAAAGAAGAAGGTCGGGTTCTACAGGGGGTGGTTTAAAGTTAAAAGAAAGCTAGCTGTCCAGAATTCAGAAAGTGCAAAGAAAAAAAAACATTTTGCGCATTTAATCACTGAATTTAAACAATGAATTAAAATTCATGTTTCTCAACGTAATTAAAGGAAATAATTCGCCGAAAAAAATAATAATTAAAATAATCAACACCACAGACGTTTGGTCCCCTACGTATGATTTAACGTGCAACATCCCAATACACGACGGATCTTTAGTTGATTCGGGTTTTGAACCTGGAATCCTCCGGCCCCACAAAACCGAGACCTTACCATTAGGCCCCCCGCGGCCTCACTGGCTGGAAGGAAGCAGACTTACATTCCGAAATAAAGTTCTGATTTAAAAAAGGAAGTGAGAAACACCGACATTTTTTTATTCTTTTTAGTTTTATGTATTATTACTTTTTTATGTTTATTAAGTAAAAATCTTCAAGAAATTGCAGCGCTGAAAAAAGTAACCTATAACATACTAATTATATTGTTGTCTGTTACTTTCTTGCTTCATTGAAAATAATAATAATATAACAAGAGAATTGATCTTTAATTCCAACCAATAAAAATACATTCAAAACGTTTCTGTAGTACACGAGATGATAAAATACTAACATTTAGGAGAAATGGAAACAAATTCCAGAGTTTTTTGCTTTATTTATTTTTGTAAGCATCCCGTTTAGAATATCCTAGAGCACTGTATTGGAATTTAAACCCAGTTCAAATGATGAGAGCATCACCTGAGACGTAACCACACTTTCCAAACTTCCACGCCACACCTATATCCAGGCAGTTGATCCATGGCAACAGATTTATAATGACTAAAGCCACAAAGATGACTGTTGTTTAGTAGCATCAGGTTCCAAATCTTCTACCTTTCGTTCCGGAAGTAGAAATCCTACCACACGACCTCCACAGGTCTTCCTCTGAAACAGTGATTAGTTCTAAACACAATAAACTAACAATGTTGATATCTAATATAAAAAGCCTACAAACCTTTTCTTGCAGTAATCTTCGACCCTTTTGCGTGACCATTCCCAGATGGTTTAAGACATAAAATAAGAAAAGGCGTTTAATACATTGGAGCCATTTTTATAAGTCAGCCCAGTCAAAGTCTGTATGTTAAGTCCTTTCCCACTTAAGAAAGGGCACCTCAAATATGGGGTTGAGAACGTGTCGTTTAAGTAAGCGAAATTTCGCTTCCCTTTGGGATATATTAAGGTGTAGGTTCGAGTTACCCGTAAGATAAAGTGCGGGACCCCGTTACCCCGTACCGGTTCGTGTCTCTGTCTGATAAGCTAACATTTTTTTTTCTTGTCAATTTCATATCAAGTGTATTGTAATGTGTTATTTCTCATATCATAACTAATCATTATTCATCATTTCAATTATGCCCTTTGGCCCTGTAAATCCAATATATACCCCCTTATGGACAGTATGTGTACAACTACGCTCATCCAAGAAAGCCTCTGTGCTCTGTTTCCTTTGCAACATCGCACGGGGGTCAGGGCGACTTAGCGGAAGCAAGGACAGATGTGAGGTCAATCGTGTCTCCCTAGGAGTGCACGGTATGCACTTCCTTCCACGTATACCATTCAACTGACAGGGAACCCTTTGGGTTCAAAGCGTATACAGTGGCGTTAATGTTAATGTCTGAGGGGTCGACGCACGAGCCGCTAGTAATGGGGGACCATAGTGCCCGATTAATTGTAGTGGCGGCCGGATCATTCATATTTGAACCGCGTGCTAAGGCTGGCCGGAGTAAATCTGTTATGTGTTATGTTATGTACAACAAAATCTTTATGTTATGGACGGAAACTTCGTTCGCACCCAGAAGAGTGTTACAAAGTGACGTTTATATGAAGCCAGCAGCGCAGCTTGGTGAAGGCAGCCGTTGCTGAGTAACATTAATATCAAATTGATTCAAATAATTCGAAATTAATTCTTCAGATTAAAAGTTCTGATCAGTTTGAATGTTTGTATGCTTCGAAAACATTTAAGATGAAGATGTGGTCGGTGAACAGTTCAAGCCGAATCTTCGGCTTGACAACGTAGAGCCGGTATTCGCATTCTCCTGTTGGTCAATAACAGAATACAATCGAATTTCAACCTCTGGGATCTATTAATAACATTTCCCATCATTGTAAGAAGCACTTTCAATATTTGCAACCATTTTTTCAAACATTTCATG
>BGPR01052498.1:0-10594 GCA_013235015.1 Araneus ventricosus
CATGAAATGTTTGAAAAAATGGTTGCAAATATTGAAAGTGCTTCTTACAATGATGGGAAATGTTATTAATAGATCCCAGAGGTTGAAATTCGATTGTATTCTGTTATTGACCAACAGGAGAATGCGAATACCGGCTCTACGTTGTCAAGCCGAAGATTCGGCTTGAACTGTTCACCGACCACATCTTCATCTTAAATGTTTTCGAAGCATACAAACATTCAAACTGATCAGAACTTTTAATCTGAAGAATTAATTTCGAATTATTTGAATCAATTTGATATTAATGTTACTCAGCAACGGCTGCCTTCACCAAGCTGCGCTGCTGGCTTCATATAAACGTCACTTTGTAACACTCTTCTGGGTGCGAACGAAGTTTCCGTCCATAACATAAAGATTTTGTTGTACATAACATAACACATAACAGATTTACTCCGGCCAGCCTTAGCACGCGGTTCAAATATGAATGATCCGGCCGCCACTACAATTAATCGGGCACTATGGTCCCCCATTACTAGCGGCTCGTGCGTCGACCCCTCAGACATTAACATTAACGCCACTGTATACGCTTTGAACCCAAAGGGTTCCCTGTCAGTTGAATGGTATACGTGGAAGGAAGTGCATACCGTGCACTCCTAGGGAGACACGATTGACCTCACATCTGTCCTTGCTTCCGCTAAGTCGCCCTGACCCCCGTGCGATGTTGCAAAGGAAACAGAGCACAGAGGCTTTCTTGGATGAGCGTAGTTGTACACATACTGTCCATAAGGGGGTATATATTGGATTTACAGGGCCAAAGGGCATAATTGAAATGATGAATAATGATTAGTTATGATATGAGAAATAACACATTACAATACACTTGATATGAAATTGACAAGAAAAAAAAATGTTAGCTTATCAGACAGAGACACGAACCGGTACGGGGTAACGGGGTCCCGCACTTTATCTTACGGGTAACTCGAACCTACACCTTAATATATCCCAAAGGGAAGCGAAATTTCGCTTACTTAAACGACACGTTCTCAACCCCATATTTGAGGTGCCCTTTCTTAAGTGGGAAAGGACTTAACATACAGACTTTGACTGGGCTGACTTATAAAAATGGCTCCAATGTATTAAACGCCTTTTCTTATTTTATGTCTTAAACCATCTGGGAATGGTCACGCAAAAGGGTCGAAGATTACTGCAAGAAAAGGTTTGTAGGCTTTTTATATTAGATATCAACATTGTTAGTTTATTGTGTTTAGAACTAATCACTGTTTCAGAGGAAGACCTGTGGAGGTCGTGTGGTAGGATTTCTACTTCCGGAACGAAAGGTAGAAGATTTGGAACCTGATGCTACTAAACAACAGTCATCTTTGTGGCTTTAGTCATTATAAATCTGTTGCCATGGATCAACTGCCTGGATATAGGTGTGGCGTGGAAGTTTGGAAAGTGTGGTTACGTCTCAGGTGATGCTCTCATCATTTGAACTGGGTTTAAATTCCAATACAGTGCTCTAGGATATTCTAAACGGGATGCTTACAAAAATAAATAAAGCAAAAAACTCTGGAATTTGTTTCCATTTCTCCTAAATGTTAGTATTTTATCATCTCGTGTACTACAGAAACGTTTTGAATGTATTTTTATTGGTTGGAATTAAAGATCAATTCTCTTGTTATATTATTATTATTTTCAATGAAGCAAGAAAGTAACAGACAACAATATAATTAGTATGTTATAGGTTACTTTTTTCAGCGCTGCAATTTCTTGAAGATTTTTACTTAATAAACATAAAAAAGTAATAATACATAAAACTAAAAAGAATAAAAAAATGTCGGTGTTTCTCACTTCCTTTTTTAAATCAGAACTTTATTTCGGAATGTAAGTCTGCTTCCTTCCAGCCAGTGAGGCCGCGGGGGGCCTAATGGTAAGGTCTCGGTTTTGTGGGGCCGGAGGATTCCAGGTTCAAAACCCGAATCAACTAAAGATCCGTCGTGTATTGGGATGTTGCACGTTAAATCATACGTAGGGGACCAAACGTCTGTGGTGTTGATTATTTTAATTATTATTTTTTTCGGCGAATTATTTCCTTTAATTACGTTGAGAAACATGAATTTTAATTCATTGTTTAAATTCAGTGATTAAATGCGCAAAATGTTTTTTTTTCTTTGCACTTTCTGAATTCTGGACAGCTAGCTTTCTTTTAACTTTAAACCACCCCCTGTAGAACCCGACCTTCTTCTTTCCACTTTTATTTTGTATATTTCCCCCTTTCAGGAGAATTGCACGTGCAAGTTTGAGATCTACTGTAATAGACTCTTATCTTCTCGAATCACGCTGAGCTTGAAATTGAAAATAGTTTCTTTAGTCTTCCACTCTTTTGTAGGAAAGGATCCGAAACCCCCTTTTTACTTTGCAGGTCAATTTCAGTTTCCGCTGTCCTTGCCTTCTAACAATAAGCGTGCAACTGACTCTCCAAATTTTATTATCCAGGCGCGACAGATTGTCTGTCTTGCACAAAGACTATCGTTCGAACCCTGTCTAAATTGATAAATTATCCCTTGGGGGAGTTAGGGCAAAACCAAATACTTTCTGCTTCTGCGAAAACCTCCGTGTCCAGTCAGAAGTGTCAAAGGTTCCCAATTGGCTAACGACAAGTCTTGGAGAGTGCATAAGGGGTTGATGGACGGTGTGGCGAGTCTCTGAGGAGATTTTGGCGTCTTGGCGCAATTAATTTAATTTTCATTCTCTGCCATGCCAATGGAAAAAGCTTGACTTTTTGGCTCAGGAAGTGAGCGATGAAGGAAAGGCTTGACACGGCATCTTATTTTTGTATAAGAGGGAGGTGAAAAATTGGAGACAGGGAGAGAGAGAAGGAGTGGCAGATCGTGTCTGAGCGATTAACAAGAATCAGTGAAGAAGATGATATTTTGATATTTCTTTTCGGAGCCGAAGAAAATTTGGCATTCTGGCAATGATCTTGGTGGTAAAGAGTGATATCTGATGCTCGGCGTGTGTAAGGGCATTAGCGGTTTTGTAATAAAAGGGTGCTAAGCAGAGGCCCTAAGAACAATCTTTTAAATTTCTCCAGAGTGATGACGGTAGCTTAAGCTGTTTGCACTCAACGAAGTTATAATTTGAAAGAGATAAATCCGTAAGTGCGGCCATGGCTTGGGCCTTTTACCTCGGAGTGCTGTTGACCTGAACTGGCTGCCTCTTCTAACGGTGTGAGCGTTCCTGAGTAGCCCGGCCTGTTTCCGGCGGAAAATTGTCCGGACAACCGTCCTTGCCTGGTTTAAAGTGTCAAAAGCGAGAGACCTGGAGCCCTGCTACTGAAGTGCCTGAAGATGTCTCCATGCATTCCTGTTGGAACCGCCTGCAGATGGGAGCTGACTGCTACAAGGCTTCATCCCACGAATACCAGCTAGGAGGGAGAGCATTTCCTAAACAAGGTGTCATGAAAAGCTTCAAAACAGATGCGAGACTCGCCTAGCCTGCCAGCTCTTGGTTGTGCCACTGACCCAGAACCCCAGCCCAGCTGTCTACAAAAAATTGTTGTCAGATAAGTCTTAATTAAAGTAAGTTTAATTTATAAATTTTAAATTTGTAAGCTCAAAACTACAGAAATTTAACTTTCAGATTTGTTAATTTTTTTATGTGATGTGCAGATGGCTCATTAAAGTATGATTTTGTTCAAAGTAGGAAGAAGATTTAATTTTGGTTACTTAAATGCTATGTGTGTTACCTATGTCACTAGATACGGGAAGTTTCTTTTGTGAGTAATTATTTAAATTTAAGTAATACTGGTGTGAATTTGGTATGCAGGATCAATTTTCTAATTTGTGCGTTTAATTTAATTGACAACATTTTCAAATATCTGCATACTAGTTTCAAGATTGCAGAATCTATGCATGATAAATATTTTTAGACTACCAGCATTATCTTTGACTAGGGATTTCAGGATTTTTATTTATTTGGTTAGATTGAAGACATAATGTTGATATAGATTCATCATGTTCTTGAGATGATAATTGATTTCTAAAAGGAATAACTTTGTGACATTACGTTAGCAATCTCAGGTTAAGAGATACACAACCTCTTTGATATTATTTGCATGCCATTTACTTTTCATGTGTTGACATATTGACTGACTATTTTGTGCAGTACGCTACATGTGTCATCGATTTACACCTGTTAGGGGACCCCAACTCTAATTAACCTGTCATGTGTCATGTGTTTTTTTTATCCAACAAATATGTGTGTGCTTTTAATCCAGAGCATCTGTATTCGTGCTCATTTATGACATGTCAGACTCCACAAATTGCTTTCATATTTTTAAATTCTTAAATAAACTGCAATTAATTTTTCATTACAGTTTCTGTCATTTATTCATGTGCTTGTCTTATTCCACACTGTGTCCTGACAGTTTCTCCAGGTCTGGTGCAATATACTATAACTATGTCTGTGTAATGTTTACCTAGGGTTATTGATCGAAATGTTTGAACATAACGCGGATTGCTTAATTTACTTGAATGTACTCTTCATACGATCATTTATTTAGATCTTGGTTGCATAATATCTTATCAGAAATCTATGTTTAAACGTAATAAAGTAGTTTAAAGAAGATAACACGACACGTCCTCCCGCTGGTGTGGTGCGGAAGATAGGGAGGGGGTGTTAGCTCAGGTGTCGTCTTCGTCATCTGACAGAGGTTCAAAATTACGAGGTCCGTTCCAAAATAGCCCACTTATTGCTTCAAAACCACACGTTAATAAAACTAAACTATCCTCCCGAATGAAACAAGAATAAATTATCATAATTGACCTTAATTATTGATACGAATATGAAAATCTTTATTCCTATAAGTACAAAATATATTACTGGTTTACCTGAAAATCTTTTTTTAGTCAGTCAATAAGAAGATAATTAACGGAAAGAAAATAAAAACTTTACGTTGTATTATCTACCAATAATCAGATACCCAATCATGAGGATCATCTGTCTATGTTTGTTTCTGATAACAGGGTATCCATTTGATGAAGAACGCATTAACGAACTTATCTCGAATTCAAAATTCTACTTTAAAGACCGAAATTTGCTTCAGGAAATTTGATTTAACAAAGCAATTGGGAAATTATCGTTTGAGCAATGAAAGGGCATTCTTTGTCTTTGCCTTGCTTATTCGTAGTATATTTTGTGTGTTTTGTATCTTCTTTCTTTGTTTATATGTTCCTATCAAATCATTTCCCTGAAGGGTCTCTCTAATTTCCCTTCTTAGGAACAGATTACTTAATTTGTTGACAGCAACAGTGTACTAGAACTTCAGATCCTTGCCAATAACCAGAAATGTGCTTTTAGTTAGCCATTAAGTGTTTTTGACGTAGAAAGCGTCTATGTAATTCATTTGGGATTAGTGAGATCTGTGCATACTTGCATTCTACAACTTTGAGTAGTGCCTTAAGTGGGCTATGTTAACACTTTATAGCGTGTGAATAGATCCATTCATTGTTATTACTTTTCTATTAAAATGTAAACATTCAGATTCGATGTTTCAGAAAAGAAATTTCACAATCAGGATTAATGACAAATAGCATTGGCTGTTCCAAAACAACTTTCAGGAAGATTTGTATTTCTGAGAAGTGATATCTAGTGACCCTACAGGGAGGCAGAAGGGTAGTTCAACTCGTCATCATTTGGCAGATTGACAGAGATAATTTAGGAAAATTTAAATAAAAAAACCCAGAAATTTCACATACAGATTTATTTTACAAATAATTACACAATAACAATCGATCTCGTTGCAAGTTCAATTATATTTCTGCTAATTTTATAAGTACCAGTCTGCACTTTTGCCACACAGTTGCATCATTTATAATCTTCTGCTAAGTTTTTCTTCGGTTAAGATTTTAAACAAGTGGGAGTGATCTCCACTAAACTTTCTCGTATACTCCTAACACATGTGAAAAAAAAAATAAGCTAAAAGGCAGTAAAACGAACAAGCCTCCCTAACGCAGTGGAGAAAAAAAGCTTGGGAATCGGAAGCTTGGAGGCGAAAGGCGTGTGTAGAATCGGAAAGGATTAGCGCAAGTGAATCGCGCAATTACGCATTATGTGATAAGAAAAAACAGATAGGTGATTTGAACAATTTTTTTAGGACCGATTGAAACGAAAATTGGGCACAGGTCTACAATTAATGTTATAAGGCCTCATACCAATTTGTATTTAGCAAAGCCGTAGGGTTTACGAGATATAATGTTTAGAAGTATGCCATTATGCAGATCGACAGACAGTAAACACTTTGACAGATTTGGCCTACAAATTGATACAGACCTGCGTTCCTGACGATAAAACTGTGAACCAAATTTTATCCATCTAGCTATTTAAGTTTTTGAGTTATAGCGTTCACATGAACGCGGGCAGACGGACTTCTCGTAGACGGATTTTGTCCAAAATGTGACAGAAACCTACAAATTATCACTTAGCTAATTTCATCCCTGTAGCTTTAATAGTTTTTGAGTTATCGTGTTCACAGGCATTCAGGCAGACATATTTCCAAATTTGTGTTTTTCGGACTCAGGGATGTCTAAAACGTGGAGATTCGTCAAAATCTCGAGTTCAAATTTTTTGTCAATTACAATACTTTCTCCTTGTATACTTCGCATACGAAAAAGTGAAAGAGACTTCATCCGAACGGAAGATTCATCAACCAGTTTCAAATGACGGACTGCTTTAAATTTTCTTAGCATGGGTGAAAAGTTAAGAATTGCATGATGTGTGATCTGTGCTATAGGATAATGTGTGTGGCGAATTATTAATACTCACAAACAGAAAGACCCGGAGATTAAAAATCTATGTAGGTCCTTTCAAATGCCGTTTATCGTAGACTAGTAAAAGAAACACGTTTGGCATGTCGACATGGTCTCACAACGATCGGAACCGCACGCTTACGTAGTAGCTGTCTCATCGAATGAGATTGCTATAGTGTCGTGGAAAGGTGCAGTAAATACCGCGTCACAAGAATAGCCTCACAAGTTTGGATCTAGTAAATCTAGAATTCTAAAGCGGAAATTTTCAATCTAATTGCTTTTGGTTAATGCGGAGAAAATTTAGTAATTAAATTAATTTAAAATTTTGATTAATATAGTAAGATTTTTTTATATGAGGTTATTCAAGTGATTGTGGGACTGTAAATTAGGGTGGATCGAAAAGTATAGGAAAAATTGTTTTGGGGGAAATTATTTTTGGCGCGGGGCGGGAAAATTGTGTCTTAGGTATATTAGTTTACATATATTTTTTTATTGAAATCAATTCATATCTTCAGTGCCCCAAAAATAGTTAAAAAGTATAGTAAAAAATTTATAAAAATAATATTTTCAAAATTCCCTTTAGCGCCGGGGAAGAAAGTTTTGTTTTGGGTATATTCGTTTATATTATTTTTATTATTATTATTCAAATTCATTCGTATGGTCCAAGTGCCTCAAATGACACTTTTATGATTTTGATTCATTCAAACAAAAAGGGAGGGAGGAATAAAAGAACGCTTTTGCCAAAGTTTCCCCTGTAGCGAAGTGTTTTTGTTTAGGAAAAGTCGAGATTGTGTCGTAGTTTATCTTTGTCTTCGAAATAAAGCAAAATTGTGTTATACTGTAAAATATAAAAAAAGAAAAGGCATTTGTGGGTCCCTGAATAAAACAAAAATAATTTTATTCATTTAATAATAAAAATAAATAATTTTTCATTCTCTCCTATACGTTTTTCCCTGTAAAATCTTTTCTTTAACTCATTTTTTATTTTTAATTTTTAATTCAAAATTTGCATAAAATAGTTTTTTTGCAAATATTTAAGCGTCTTAGGGCACCAGAAGAAATTACACAAAGTTGAACAAATTTTGCATGTATGCTAGTACACTTAAAATACAACTTTTGAACCCTACGCAGCTTATTCTATCCGCACTTTGAAAATTCGATCCACCCTACTGTACATGGCGAATGAATGGTGATGGCGTTTTTCATTTTACATCTTTATTTTATTTTAAACTAGCTGTTATGCTAGGCGTTGCTCGGGATTAAAATATTTTTATGTCTAATATTTTTAATGAAAAAACTATTTTTGTATAGAAAATTATATTAAATAAAAATTTCTTTAGAGTCTGAAACGTTTTTACTTCAAATTTCGTTCATACATAGCGAAGTATAAAAAGGATTTTGACGAATGTTTTGGGACAATTAATTAAATAGTCAAATTTCATTAGTAAAAAGCATTAAAATAAACCATATCAATAGTTGTTCTTGATATAAATTATAAATCGTCTGCTTTTAAACTTTTTTTAGTTTTCTTCCAGAATTTTGTGTATATGTTCTAGCAACAGCTCATACGCATTCTTGTTTTAAAAATAAAAAAAAATACATTGCTACAAATTTTGAATTTTAAACACCATTGAATTTTTTTAAATTATTGAAATGAGAGCAACAATTTGAACGCAAATGAAATTTGTATCACTGAAAAAATCTATTTTTTAAACTTTAATATAGTAAAAAAATAGTTATTGCAAAATTACACTTTCGAAATATACCACAGGAAAAAGCAAAATATTGCTTAATTTTTAATTAACTTTTGGGCCTTTAAAAGTTGACATTCATCTTTCACTTCGTGTATAAAATATTTACAGAAATAAAAAGAAATTAGTTGAAAGTCTCTCCGTTGCCTAGCAACGCAGTATCAATAAAAATGCTTTATTTCAAAATCGTTTGCAAGTAATCAATTTCTTTAAAAAATTTTAAAAATTCATAAAATTTAAAGGAAACATTACACGGATATAAAATTGGTATAATTGAAAAGGAAAAATTTTAAAGTTTAAGGTGGTATAGAAATATTTTTATCGGACAATTTGCTACGAAATTACGGCGGAAGAACGGTTTCGGTGAATTTCTAATGAACTGAATGTTTAATTAACTTTTAGACTTAGAGAAGTTCATAAGTGTCTTCCCCTTGTCTTAATAAATAAGTGTGTAAAATTTGCTGAAAACAGTCCATTGTGGAACATACCCACATACATAGCCACAATGACTTTTATTTAAATTAAGATAATTCAGTCCTTTTCCCTTTTAATGGTTTATTTGACGATTACGAATATCACACATTTTGAAAATAATAACATGTTAAATCAGCCAATTCACCGATTCCATGCTTGTACCCCACTCGTCCATGTTTTTATCCAGACATTCAATTTCCATCGAATTGGGAAGGTGCACCTAAAAACTCCCCTTATTGGAACTGTGGTCCAAGTTGCCACAGGAGGGTCTTGGCGAGCTCCAGTATCGAATTTATGGTCTTTCGATATGGAAGTCGAAACTACAATCAAACAAAATAAATAGCTCTGGTAACAAATTATGGACGTAAAAAAACGATGAACTCCATTTTTGAAAAAAATTTGTGTGAAATATAAAAACTAGGGAGTTTTTAATTTCTACTTTATCTCCTTCTTTTTCCTTTTTCCTTTATTTCTTTCTTACTTTCTTCCTAATTACGTTTAACCAAAATGTTTGCCAAATCTTTATTTAAAGTAAGGCTATACAGAGAGTCAGTGCTAGAAAAAGCAAATATTTCGAGCCATTAATTTCTTTATTTATAAGTAGTCACTATGCCATCGTGAATATATGTACATTAACAGGCAATATATTTTTTTGCGATAAATAATACTTTTTTTCTTTTTAACAAACGTAATTGGGTCTTTTCTGTTTGCATTCTGTTTACCGTATTTTAGATAATTTTCCTTTCACAATGTGTTATCAAGATTTTATTTTTTCCTTAAAAAACAAAACCTCTTTTTTTTTCATCTGATCTAAAAAGGCTCTCTTCAGAATTTTTGTAATTAAGTTTTTATGTTAAAAGAAGCTTAGTTTATGTTGCTGAATAATTCTTCAAATCTAGCATCATGCATGCAATAAACATTTTAAACACGAACAACAAAAATTCTTGATAAATTTCATTTCAGTAAGTCATAGCTGCAAATTCAGAGAAAACTACCTAGGATTCAATAAAAAGGTATAACATTTTTACTTTTAAGTAGAAAAATAAAAGAATTCTTAAAACAAGTCTGGTGAAAATCTGACTGTAAGACACTAATAAGAAATTCCAGTTTTCCAGTATTCATTGAGTTACATCATCTTCCCATCTCGACATCTGTGTTTTATCTCAGCGATCTATCTTTGACTTCATTCACGGTTTCCTTCACTTCATTTAGGAGAAGGAGTTCGAAAAAGTTCTTTCAAAGCATAAAAGAAGAAGAACGAGTAATAAAAAATGAAGACAAAAATTAATTACTGAATAGATAAAAATGGGAACATAATTTGATTTGTATATTTTGAGTCCCTTTGATTTACTATATTAGATTTAAATTTGATTACGTATTTTACTGTTACTAATCAAGAAATGATTATTTTGCGCATTTTTAATTTTTCCTTTTTCTATGCTGTGCATTTAATTCCAATTTGTGTTTATTTTTAAAAAGACAAGAATTCACTCGTTCATAAGGGTGAAAAAGGATAGCTCATTGTGATTTTTGTTTTTCATTAGGATTTTTTTTAAATAATGAACCTGGAAAAATATCGTA
>BGPR01052499.1:0-10594 GCA_013235015.1 Araneus ventricosus
CATGAAATGTTTGAAAAAATGGTTGCAAATATTGAAAGTGCTTCTTACAATGATGGGAAATGTTATTAATAGATCCCAGAGGTTGAAATTCGATTGTATTCTGTTATTGACCAACAGGAGAATGCGAATACCGGCTCTACGTTGTCAAGCCGAAGATTCGGCTTGAACTGTTCACCGACCACATCTTCATCTTAAATGTTTTCGAAGCATACAAACATTCAAACTGATCAGAACTTTTAATCTGAAGAATTAATTTCGAATTATTTGAATCAATTTGATATTAATGTTACTCAGCAACGGCTGCCTTCACCAAGCTGCGCTGCTGGCTTCATATAAACGTCACTTTGTAACACTCTTCTGGGTGCGAACGAAGTTTCCGTCCATAACATAAAGATTTTGTTGTACATAACATAACACATAACAGATTTACTCCGGCCAGCCTTAGCACGCGGTTCAAATATGAATGATCCGGCCGCCACTACAATTAATCGGGCACTATGGTCCCCCATTACTAGCGGCTCGTGCGTCGACCCCTCAGACATTAACATTAACGCCACTGTATACGCTTTGAACCCAAAGGGTTCCCTGTCAGTTGAATGGTATACGTGGAAGGAAGTGCATACCGTGCACTCCTAGGGAGACACGATTGACCTCACATCTGTCCTTGCTTCCGCTAAGTCGCCCTGACCCCCGTGCGATGTTGCAAAGGAAACAGAGCACAGAGGCTTTCTTGGATGAGCGTAGTTGTACACATACTGTCCATAAGGGGGTATATATTGGATTTACAGGGCCAAAGGGCATAATTGAAATGATGAATAATGATTAGTTATGATATGAGAAATAACACATTACAATACACTTGATATGAAATTGACAAGAAAAAAAAATGTTAGCTTATCAGACAGAGACACGAACCGGTACGGGGTAACGGGGTCCCGCACTTTATCTTACGGGTAACTCGAACCTACACCTTAATATATCCCAAAGGGAAGCGAAATTTCGCTTACTTAAACGACACGTTCTCAACCCCATATTTGAGGTGCCCTTTCTTAAGTGGGAAAGGACTTAACATACAGACTTTGACTGGGCTGACTTATAAAAATGGCTCCAATGTATTAAACGCCTTTTCTTATTTTATGTCTTAAACCATCTGGGAATGGTCACGCAAAAGGGTCGAAGATTACTGCAAGAAAAGGTTTGTAGGCTTTTTATATTAGATATCAACATTGTTAGTTTATTGTGTTTAGAACTAATCACTGTTTCAGAGGAAGACCTGTGGAGGTCGTGTGGTAGGATTTCTACTTCCGGAACGAAAGGTAGAAGATTTGGAACCTGATGCTACTAAACAACAGTCATCTTTGTGGCTTTAGTCATTATAAATCTGTTGCCATGGATCAACTGCCTGGATATAGGTGTGGCGTGGAAGTTTGGAAAGTGTGGTTACGTCTCAGGTGATGCTCTCATCATTTGAACTGGGTTTAAATTCCAATACAGTGCTCTAGGATATTCTAAACGGGATGCTTACAAAAATAAATAAAGCAAAAAACTCTGGAATTTGTTTCCATTTCTCCTAAATGTTAGTATTTTATCATCTCGTGTACTACAGAAACGTTTTGAATGTATTTTTATTGGTTGGAATTAAAGATCAATTCTCTTGTTATATTATTATTATTTTCAATGAAGCAAGAAAGTAACAGACAACAATATAATTAGTATGTTATAGGTTACTTTTTTCAGCGCTGCAATTTCTTGAAGATTTTTACTTAATAAACATAAAAAAGTAATAATACATAAAACTAAAAAGAATAAAAAAATGTCGGTGTTTCTCACTTCCTTTTTTAAATCAGAACTTTATTTCGGAATGTAAGTCTGCTTCCTTCCAGCCAGTGAGGCCGCGGGGGGCCTAATGGTAAGGTCTCGGTTTTGTGGGGCCGGAGGATTCCAGGTTCAAAACCCGAATCAACTAAAGATCCGTCGTGTATTGGGATGTTGCACGTTAAATCATACGTAGGGGACCAAACGTCTGTGGTGTTGATTATTTTAATTATTATTTTTTTCGGCGAATTATTTCCTTTAATTACGTTGAGAAACATGAATTTTAATTCATTGTTTAAATTCAGTGATTAAATGCGCAAAATGTTTTTTTTTCTTTGCACTTTCTGAATTCTGGACAGCTAGCTTTCTTTTAACTTTAAACCACCCCCTGTAGAACCCGACCTTCTTCTTTCCACTTTTATTTTGTATATTTCCCCCTTTCAGGAGAATTGCACGTGCAAGTTTGAGATCTACTGTAATAGACTCTTATCTTCTCGAATCACGCTGAGCTTGAAATTGAAAATAGTTTCTTTAGTCTTCCACTCTTTTGTAGGAAAGGATCCGAAACCCCCTTTTTACTTTGCAGGTCAATTTCAGTTTCCGCTGTCCTTGCCTTCTAACAATAAGCGTGCAACTGACTCTCCAAATTTTATTATCCAGGCGCGACAGATTGTCTGTCTTGCACAAAGACTATCGTTCGAACCCTGTCTAAATTGATAAATTATCCCTTGGGGGAGTTAGGGCAAAACCAAATACTTTCTGCTTCTGCGAAAACCTCCGTGTCCAGTCAGAAGTGTCAAAGGTTCCCAATTGGCTAACGACAAGTCTTGGAGAGTGCATAAGGGGTTGATGGACGGTGTGGCGAGTCTCTGAGGAGATTTTGGCGTCTTGGCGCAATTAATTTAATTTTCATTCTCTGCCATGCCAATGGAAAAAGCTTGACTTTTTGGCTCAGGAAGTGAGCGATGAAGGAAAGGCTTGACACGGCATCTTATTTTTGTATAAGAGGGAGGTGAAAAATTGGAGACAGGGAGAGAGAGAAGGAGTGGCAGATCGTGTCTGAGCGATTAACAAGAATCAGTGAAGAAGATGATATTTTGATATTTCTTTTCGGAGCCGAAGAAAATTTGGCATTCTGGCAATGATCTTGGTGGTAAAGAGTGATATCTGATGCTCGGCGTGTGTAAGGGCATTAGCGGTTTTGTAATAAAAGGGTGCTAAGCAGAGGCCCTAAGAACAATCTTTTAAATTTCTCCAGAGTGATGACGGTAGCTTAAGCTGTTTGCACTCAACGAAGTTATAATTTGAAAGAGATAAATCCGTAAGTGCGGCCATGGCTTGGGCCTTTTACCTCGGAGTGCTGTTGACCTGAACTGGCTGCCTCTTCTAACGGTGTGAGCGTTCCTGAGTAGCCCGGCCTGTTTCCGGCGGAAAATTGTCCGGACAACCGTCCTTGCCTGGTTTAAAGTGTCAAAAGCGAGAGACCTGGAGCCCTGCTACTGAAGTGCCTGAAGATGTCTCCATGCATTCCTGTTGGAACCGCCTGCAGATGGGAGCTGACTGCTACAAGGCTTCATCCCACGAATACCAGCTAGGAGGGAGAGCATTTCCTAAACAAGGTGTCATGAAAAGCTTCAAAACAGATGCGAGACTCGCCTAGCCTGCCAGCTCTTGGTTGTGCCACTGACCCAGAACCCCAGCCCAGCTGTCTACAAAAAATTGTTGTCAGATAAGTCTTAATTAAAGTAAGTTTAATTTATAAATTTTAAATTTGTAAGCTCAAAACTACAGAAATTTAACTTTCAGATTTGTTAATTTTTTTATGTGATGTGCAGATGGCTCATTAAAGTATGATTTTGTTCAAAGTAGGAAGAAGATTTAATTTTGGTTACTTAAATGCTATGTGTGTTACCTATGTCACTAGATACGGGAAGTTTCTTTTGTGAGTAATTATTTAAATTTAAGTAATACTGGTGTGAATTTGGTATGCAGGATCAATTTTCTAATTTGTGCGTTTAATTTAATTGACAACATTTTCAAATATCTGCATACTAGTTTCAAGATTGCAGAATCTATGCATGATAAATATTTTTAGACTACCAGCATTATCTTTGACTAGGGATTTCAGGATTTTTATTTATTTGGTTAGATTGAAGACATAATGTTGATATAGATTCATCATGTTCTTGAGATGATAATTGATTTCTAAAAGGAATAACTTTGTGACATTACGTTAGCAATCTCAGGTTAAGAGATACACAACCTCTTTGATATTATTTGCATGCCATTTACTTTTCATGTGTTGACATATTGACTGACTATTTTGTGCAGTACGCTACATGTGTCATCGATTTACACCTGTTAGGGGACCCCAACTCTAATTAACCTGTCATGTGTCATGTGTTTTTTTTATCCAACAAATATGTGTGTGCTTTTAATCCAGAGCATCTGTATTCGTGCTCATTTATGACATGTCAGACTCCACAAATTGCTTTCATATTTTTAAATTCTTAAATAAACTGCAATTAATTTTTCATTACAGTTTCTGTCATTTATTCATGTGCTTGTCTTATTCCACACTGTGTCCTGACAGTTTCTCCAGGTCTGGTGCAATATACTATAACTATGTCTGTGTAATGTTTACCTAGGGTTATTGATCGAAATGTTTGAACATAACGCGGATTGCTTAATTTACTTGAATGTACTCTTCATACGATCATTTATTTAGATCTTGGTTGCATAATATCTTATCAGAAATCTATGTTTAAACGTAATAAAGTAGTTTAAAGAAGATAACACGACACGTCCTCCCGCTGGTGTGGTGCGGAAGATAGGGAGGGGGTGTTAGCTCAGGTGTCGTCTTCGTCATCTGACAGAGGTTCAAAATTACGAGGTCCGTTCCAAAATAGCCCACTTATTGCTTCAAAACCACACGTTAATAAAACTAAACTATCCTCCCGAATGAAACAAGAATAAATTATCATAATTGACCTTAATTATTGATACGAATATGAAAATCTTTATTCCTATAAGTACAAAATATATTACTGGTTTACCTGAAAATCTTTTTTTAGTCAGTCAATAAGAAGATAATTAACGGAAAGAAAATAAAAACTTTACGTTGTATTATCTACCAATAATCAGATACCCAATCATGAGGATCATCTGTCTATGTTTGTTTCTGATAACAGGGTATCCATTTGATGAAGAACGCATTAACGAACTTATCTCGAATTCAAAATTCTACTTTAAAGACCGAAATTTGCTTCAGGAAATTTGATTTAACAAAGCAATTGGGAAATTATCGTTTGAGCAATGAAAGGGCATTCTTTGTCTTTGCCTTGCTTATTCGTAGTATATTTTGTGTGTTTTGTATCTTCTTTCTTTGTTTATATGTTCCTATCAAATCATTTCCCTGAAGGGTCTCTCTAATTTCCCTTCTTAGGAACAGATTACTTAATTTGTTGACAGCAACAGTGTACTAGAACTTCAGATCCTTGCCAATAACCAGAAATGTGCTTTTAGTTAGCCATTAAGTGTTTTTGACGTAGAAAGCGTCTATGTAATTCATTTGGGATTAGTGAGATCTGTGCATACTTGCATTCTACAACTTTGAGTAGTGCCTTAAGTGGGCTATGTTAACACTTTATAGCGTGTGAATAGATCCATTCATTGTTATTACTTTTCTATTAAAATGTAAACATTCAGATTCGATGTTTCAGAAAAGAAATTTCACAATCAGGATTAATGACAAATAGCATTGGCTGTTCCAAAACAACTTTCAGGAAGATTTGTATTTCTGAGAAGTGATATCTAGTGACCCTACAGGGAGGCAGAAGGGTAGTTCAACTCGTCATCATTTGGCAGATTGACAGAGATAATTTAGGAAAATTTAAATAAAAAAACCCAGAAATTTCACATACAGATTTATTTTACAAATAATTACACAATAACAATCGATCTCGTTGCAAGTTCAATTATATTTCTGCTAATTTTATAAGTACCAGTCTGCACTTTTGCCACACAGTTGCATCATTTATAATCTTCTGCTAAGTTTTTCTTCGGTTAAGATTTTAAACAAGTGGGAGTGATCTCCACTAAACTTTCTCGTATACTCCTAACACATGTGAAAAAAAAAATAAGCTAAAAGGCAGTAAAACGAACAAGCCTCCCTAACGCAGTGGAGAAAAAAAGCTTGGGAATCGGAAGCTTGGAGGCGAAAGGCGTGTGTAGAATCGGAAAGGATTAGCGCAAGTGAATCGCGCAATTACGCATTATGTGATAAGAAAAAACAGATAGGTGATTTGAACAATTTTTTTAGGACCGATTGAAACGAAAATTGGGCACAGGTCTACAATTAATGTTATAAGGCCTCATACCAATTTGTATTTAGCAAAGCCGTAGGGTTTACGAGATATAATGTTTAGAAGTATGCCATTATGCAGATCGACAGACAGTAAACACTTTGACAGATTTGGCCTACAAATTGATACAGACCTGCGTTCCTGACGATAAAACTGTGAACCAAATTTTATCCATCTAGCTATTTAAGTTTTTGAGTTATAGCGTTCACATGAACGCGGGCAGACGGACTTCTCGTAGACGGATTTTGTCCAAAATGTGACAGAAACCTACAAATTATCACTTAGCTAATTTCATCCCTGTAGCTTTAATAGTTTTTGAGTTATCGTGTTCACAGGCATTCAGGCAGACATATTTCCAAATTTGTGTTTTTCGGACTCAGGGATGTCTAAAACGTGGAGATTCGTCAAAATCTCGAGTTCAAATTTTTTGTCAATTACAATACTTTCTCCTTGTATACTTCGCATACGAAAAAGTGAAAGAGACTTCATCCGAACGGAAGATTCATCAACCAGTTTCAAATGACGGACTGCTTTAAATTTTCTTAGCATGGGTGAAAAGTTAAGAATTGCATGATGTGTGATCTGTGCTATAGGATAATGTGTGTGGCGAATTATTAATACTCACAAACAGAAAGACCCGGAGATTAAAAATCTATGTAGGTCCTTTCAAATGCCGTTTATCGTAGACTAGTAAAAGAAACACGTTTGGCATGTCGACATGGTCTCACAACGATCGGAACCGCACGCTTACGTAGTAGCTGTCTCATCGAATGAGATTGCTATAGTGTCGTGGAAAGGTGCAGTAAATACCGCGTCACAAGAATAGCCTCACAAGTTTGGATCTAGTAAATCTAGAATTCTAAAGCGGAAATTTTCAATCTAATTGCTTTTGGTTAATGCGGAGAAAATTTAGTAATTAAATTAATTTAAAATTTTGATTAATATAGTAAGATTTTTTTATATGAGGTTATTCAAGTGATTGTGGGACTGTAAATTAGGGTGGATCGAAAAGTATAGGAAAAATTGTTTTGGGGGAAATTATTTTTGGCGCGGGGCGGGAAAATTGTGTCTTAGGTATATTAGTTTACATATATTTTTTTATTGAAATCAATTCATATCTTCAGTGCCCCAAAAATAGTTAAAAAGTATAGTAAAAAATTTATAAAAATAATATTTTCAAAATTCCCTTTAGCGCCGGGGAAGAAAGTTTTGTTTTGGGTATATTCGTTTATATTATTTTTATTATTATTATTCAAATTCATTCGTATGGTCCAAGTGCCTCAAATGACACTTTTATGATTTTGATTCATTCAAACAAAAAGGGAGGGAGGAATAAAAGAACGCTTTTGCCAAAGTTTCCCCTGTAGCGAAGTGTTTTTGTTTAGGAAAAGTCGAGATTGTGTCGTAGTTTATCTTTGTCTTCGAAATAAAGCAAAATTGTGTTATACTGTAAAATATAAAAAAAGAAAAGGCATTTGTGGGTCCCTGAATAAAACAAAAATAATTTTATTCATTTAATAATAAAAATAAATAATTTTTCATTCTCTCCTATACGTTTTTCCCTGTAAAATCTTTTCTTTAACTCATTTTTTATTTTTAATTTTTAATTCAAAATTTGCATAAAATAGTTTTTTTGCAAATATTTAAGCGTCTTAGGGCACCAGAAGAAATTACACAAAGTTGAACAAATTTTGCATGTATGCTAGTACACTTAAAATACAACTTTTGAACCCTACGCAGCTTATTCTATCCGCACTTTGAAAATTCGATCCACCCTACTGTACATGGCGAATGAATGGTGATGGCGTTTTTCATTTTACATCTTTATTTTATTTTAAACTAGCTGTTATGCTAGGCGTTGCTCGGGATTAAAATATTTTTATGTCTAATATTTTTAATGAAAAAACTATTTTTGTATAGAAAATTATATTAAATAAAAATTTCTTTAGAGTCTGAAACGTTTTTACTTCAAATTTCGTTCATACATAGCGAAGTATAAAAAGGATTTTGACGAATGTTTTGGGACAATTAATTAAATAGTCAAATTTCATTAGTAAAAAGCATTAAAATAAACCATATCAATAGTTGTTCTTGATATAAATTATAAATCGTCTGCTTTTAAACTTTTTTTAGTTTTCTTCCAGAATTTTGTGTATATGTTCTAGCAACAGCTCATACGCATTCTTGTTTTAAAAATAAAAAAAAATACATTGCTACAAATTTTGAATTTTAAACACCATTGAATTTTTTTAAATTATTGAAATGAGAGCAACAATTTGAACGCAAATGAAATTTGTATCACTGAAAAAATCTATTTTTTAAACTTTAATATAGTAAAAAAATAGTTATTGCAAAATTACACTTTCGAAATATACCACAGGAAAAAGCAAAATATTGCTTAATTTTTAATTAACTTTTGGGCCTTTAAAAGTTGACATTCATCTTTCACTTCGTGTATAAAATATTTACAGAAATAAAAAGAAATTAGTTGAAAGTCTCTCCGTTGCCTAGCAACGCAGTATCAATAAAAATGCTTTATTTCAAAATCGTTTGCAAGTAATCAATTTCTTTAAAAAATTTTAAAAATTCATAAAATTTAAAGGAAACATTACACGGATATAAAATTGGTATAATTGAAAAGGAAAAATTTTAAAGTTTAAGGTGGTATAGAAATATTTTTATCGGACAATTTGCTACGAAATTACGGCGGAAGAACGGTTTCGGTGAATTTCTAATGAACTGAATGTTTAATTAACTTTTAGACTTAGAGAAGTTCATAAGTGTCTTCCCCTTGTCTTAATAAATAAGTGTGTAAAATTTGCTGAAAACAGTCCATTGTGGAACATACCCACATACATAGCCACAATGACTTTTATTTAAATTAAGATAATTCAGTCCTTTTCCCTTTTAATGGTTTATTTGACGATTACGAATATCACACATTTTGAAAATAATAACATGTTAAATCAGCCAATTCACCGATTCCATGCTTGTACCCCACTCGTCCATGTTTTTATCCAGACATTCAATTTCCATCGAATTGGGAAGGTGCACCTAAAAACTCCCCTTATTGGAACTGTGGTCCAAGTTGCCACAGGAGGGTCTTGGCGAGCTCCAGTATCGAATTTATGGTCTTTCGATATGGAAGTCGAAACTACAATCAAACAAAATAAATAGCTCTGGTAACAAATTATGGACGTAAAAAAACGATGAACTCCATTTTTGAAAAAAATTTGTGTGAAATATAAAAACTAGGGAGTTTTTAATTTCTACTTTATCTCCTTCTTTTTCCTTTTTCCTTTATTTCTTTCTTACTTTCTTCCTAATTACGTTTAACCAAAATGTTTGCCAAATCTTTATTTAAAGTAAGGCTATACAGAGAGTCAGTGCTAGAAAAAGCAAATATTTCGAGCCATTAATTTCTTTATTTATAAGTAGTCACTATGCCATCGTGAATATATGTACATTAACAGGCAATATATTTTTTTGCGATAAATAATACTTTTTTTCTTTTTAACAAACGTAATTGGGTCTTTTCTGTTTGCATTCTGTTTACCGTATTTTAGATAATTTTCCTTTCACAATGTGTTATCAAGATTTTATTTTTTCCTTAAAAAACAAAACCTCTTTTTTTTTCATCTGATCTAAAAAGGCTCTCTTCAGAATTTTTGTAATTAAGTTTTTATGTTAAAAGAAGCTTAGTTTATGTTGCTGAATAATTCTTCAAATCTAGCATCATGCATGCAATAAACATTTTAAACACGAACAACAAAAATTCTTGATAAATTTCATTTCAGTAAGTCATAGCTGCAAATTCAGAGAAAACTACCTAGGATTCAATAAAAAGGTATAACATTTTTACTTTTAAGTAGAAAAATAAAAGAATTCTTAAAACAAGTCTGGTGAAAATCTGACTGTAAGACACTAATAAGAAATTCCAGTTTTCCAGTATTCATTGAGTTACATCATCTTCCCATCTCGACATCTGTGTTTTATCTCAGCGATCTATCTTTGACTTCATTCACGGTTTCCTTCACTTCATTTAGGAGAAGGAGTTCGAAAAAGTTCTTTCAAAGCATAAAAGAAGAAGAACGAGTAATAAAAAATGAAGACAAAAATTAATTACTGAATAGATAAAAATGGGAACATAATTTGATTTGTATATTTTGAGTCCCTTTGATTTACTATATTAGATTTAAATTTGATTACGTATTTTACTGTTACTAATCAAGAAATGATTATTTTGCGCATTTTTAATTTTTCCTTTTTCTATGCTGTGCATTTAATTCCAATTTGTGTTTATTTTTAAAAAGACAAGAATTCACTCGTTCATAAGGGTGAAAAAGGATAGCTCATTGTGATTTTTGTTTTTCATTAGGATTTTTTTTAAATAATGAACCTGGAAAAATATCGTA
>BGPR01052500.1:0-10593 GCA_013235015.1 Araneus ventricosus
GATAGTGTGTTTACACCACTGTCCGGCATTGTACAGTTTTCATCCCTATTTGACTTACTCGTGTACGAAATATTATAGGTTGTCTTCCTTCAGTAAGGTTAACCCTCCAGCGCGGGTTGGATATTAGTGTTATTTTCTGTTGTATTCGCGATTTCCACGGGCTAGTGTGTTTACTCCACTGTCCGGCATTGTACAGTTTTCATCCCTATTTGACTTACTCGTGTACGAAATATTATAGGTTGGCTTCCTTCAGTAAGGTTAACCCTCCAGCGCGGGTTGGATATTAGTGTTATTTTCTGTTGTGTTTCTCAATTTCCACGGGCTAGTGTGTTTACGCCACTGTCCGGCATTGTACAGTTTTCATCCCTATTTTTCTTACTCGTGTACGAAATATTATAGGTTGGCTTCCTTTAGTAAGATTAACCCTCCAGCTTCGTATCTCGCTATTTACGCTGGTTGGATATTAGTGTTATTTTCTGTTGTATTCGCGATTTCCACGGGCTAGTGAGTTTACTTTTTACTATTGTGGCGTTGAACTGCAATATACTATTATATTGTTTTGTGTTATTAACAATTCGTTTCGTTTCAAAACAATTTAGATTTATTTTCTAACGTTACATCTAGATAGCGATTTAGAAACATTTCAGAATTGGAGGGCTAGCATCGTGTTTCGAAGCTACGCGAGTATTTGTCTGTATGCATAGTTCTAGAGCTAAATATACTTTATCTGAAAGTGAATGAAATTCGGTAAGTCTTTAATTACTTATTGTTTTGCATCTAATACCTGATCATTTTTCTATAAAAAAATTGAATTCAATCAACAACTTTGACAAAAGCGTAAATAATATCTTCCTTTACTTGATAGACTATAAATCAGTACATTGATCAGTAGCTAGGAAAAAATAAAACCCCTTTTGAAATTCACTCATAGCTAATTGAAAAGGAAAGAGTCATTCCTCTTTGGAAATTCACTCATAGCTAATTGAAAAGGAAAGAGTCATTCCTCTTTGTAATCCATTTTCGTCCGCATTCGTCAACTCCGTCATCCATTAAAAGGGCCCCAATGACGAGCAGTTTCAATTAACTTTTCTGTTCCCCATTGACGAGAGTTGCATCATTCATTCACGCGGTACCCCATTAGTAACGCATACAGTGCTTTCTGCGCCGCGTTGATGGATGTAGTCTCCTTTTCACGTCCATCGCTGCTAATTCAGTGATAATGGGTAACTGGGAACTTTTACAGAAGTGACTGAGTCGTGATAGAAGGTTCAAAAGGATGACGTTTTCATATACTAACAACGGGCGACCAAGTGGCAATAAGATCTATCGTAATTGGTTTTTCCACTTTAAAGTGTGCCTGTCACAGCATCATTCAATTTTTCGTACCGCTGAAATAGGAGAAAAGCATGTGCTAGGAGGATGTTGGGATCTTTCGGCAGGATATACATAAATTAGTGAAGTTAATTAGTAAACCATCTCTGTACATTGCTTATGCACAAAAATGTATTATCAAAATTGAGAAACAATTGGGACAATTATTGTCACTATTCATGGGTCGATCCATGCGAAAATTGGGGCCGTTTTGCTATCCCGTCACAAAATACCAGTTCATAAAAACGGCTTTTTTTAAATCTGACTTTTTTAAAAGTTTTTGAATGAGGCATTGCACAAAATATATATACGAGTATTTTTTTTCCGTATTATATCAAATTACTGCATATATTTGGTTCAATGAAACACTTTTGATATTAAACGTAATTATAGTCACTACTCATGGGTCGATCCATTCGAAAATTGGGGCCATTTTGCTATCCCGTCATAAAATTCCACTTCATAAAAATGGCTCCTTCACAAAATTCCACTTCATAAAAACGCCCCTTCACAAAATTTCACTTCATAAAAACGGCCTCTTCACAAAATTCCTCTTCATAAAAATGGCCCGTTCACAAAATTCCACTTCATAATTACGCCCCTTCATAAAATTTCACTTCATAAAAATGGCCCCTTCACAAAATTCCACTTCATAAAAATGGCCCGTTCACAAAATTCCACTTCATAAAAACGGCCCCTTCACAAAATTCAAATTCATAAAACTGCCCCTTCACAAAACTCAAATTCACAAAAACGGTCCCTTTTTTTTAATCTGACTTTTTTGAAAGTTTTTGAATGGGCATTGAACAAAATATATATACGAGTATTTTTTTCAGTATTTGATCAAATTACTGAATATATTTGGTTGAATGAAACACTTTTGATATTAAACGTAAAATATAGAAATATGACTGCTACACTCCATACACTGAGTCGTCATCTGTTTATTCAGGGTGGCGACAGATCCTTAAAATCAGGGATATCAGGGAAATTCGTAAAAATATCTAAAAATCAGGGAAAATGAATAGTTATTTGTTACTTGGGTTATTATCCATAAATTAGTATCTTATGTCTAGCATTATTTATAATAATAAATGGAATTTAAAACATCTTATATTCATTTATAAAAGCATAAGTGTTTGATTAGAGCAATTAGTTTCTTATTATTTGTTAAAGAATAAAGATTTGAATTAATATTTTGGCAGTTTTCTTGTTTAAATCTTTGCTAAAATATATATTATTAAGTACGTATAATTATACTTTTTTTTTATATTTACGCTGCAACTTGTTATTCTGGTACTCATAAAAAGCGCACTAATTTGTTATTGAATTCTTTTTAAGTTTTGAACAAAGATCAAAATAACCTTTACTGTTAATATAATTTAACTAGTGTCGCAAAGAGTAGTTTTAATGTTTCTTAGAATTCTTATGCAGTTTTAGAAGCAAAGTATTTTGTTGAAATTTCCAGTATTTTTTACACATAAAAAATGTAATATACTGTTTTAGTAGATTTTTTAGGATGTTTATTCCATTTTTTTAAAATTAAATTTCATAAAAGTATATTATTTTTTTCATATTAAATAACTGATAAGTGTTTTTAATAATGTACATTGTACACATACAGTGATCCTGAGTAGGGAGAAAGCCAGGAAACTAATATAATTAGCAGCCGTAAATCAGAGAAATGTTGTAAGTTTAGTCAGAGAATTTTTTTTCACAGTTTCTGTAGCCACCCTTTTATTGAGAAGTTCGAATTTTCTTTATTTTTTCCATCACGTAGATGCGATTAACTCCGACAAAACTTGCCTAGGCATGACTCCTTCTTAATCATATCTTTCCCATCTTTTCGGCCTCCTTACACCTGTTTGAATATTTCCTCTGCTCCACGTGGTTACTCTACTGGCAAGACATGCCCAATCATGCACAGGAGGGCAGCCAACTTACCTTCTTCGCTCATCGCCTATTTGATATTGTTTTCTTCGAAGTGGAACTTTTTTTCTTAGTTACTTCGTCGAAGGTGGTGCAGGTTTTGACCGGACATGCTCAAACAGATCCCCATCACTCGTCAAGTCGGAAACGAACAACTAATATTTAATTTTCGGAGATCTACAGTGATTTAAATTTTATGTGAACTATGATATGAATGGTTACTCCATTCAATAAAGTATAAAACCGTGGTATCTTCTGCAAAATGTTTGAAGCGTCTTAGTTTTATCATTTTAATTCAACCTTTACCTTCTTGATTCTGTTTTCTTTGATATCTTTGTTTCTTACCTGTTGGGTTTTTATTTTCAGCGGCGACTCGTCAAGTCGGAAACGAACAACTAATATTTAATTTTCGGAGATCTGCCACGTGATTCCGTGAATTTTGCCGGTGTAGAAAGACTTTTATGACCTGATATGGAACAGGGTACTCGCATATTCTCATACCGGCGAATTATACAAAATTAGAGCGTTTTTTACTTCTTTTTTAAAAAATCGTTTGAGCTTTGAATAACTTGGTTTTTACTATTTGTCATTTTTAATTCAACCTGCTTTAACTAACGATTCTGTTTTTCTTATTTTTCTTTGATATCTTTGTTTATTACCTGTTGAGTTTTTATTTTTAGAAGATTTTAAAAGTTTTTAGTGTTTTTTTTTAATTATTATTTAAGAAACAGTTAGTTTCTACACCATATGCTTGGCACAGCAGGACGAAAAATAAGCTCTTGCATAGTAAACTAAACTTCAACTATCAATTTTTTGAATTTTTTTTCTTTAGAAATTAGAGAGTACAGACGTAAATAATCGTATTTTATGTTGCTTACGTCTATGTGTATAATAATACATATAATAACTATATCAAATTTTATACAGTCCCTTGCCTTCTATTAATCATATTATTAAAATATTTTTGAATTGATTTTTCCTGAAATTTTTAAACAAAATGTTCTCCACTCTTCTGGACCAAACGTAATCGTCGTTATGAAAGCTTGACTATGACTTTATTGACCATCTCAATGTCGCCTCCGAGGAAACGGTGGCTATTGGTCCTAAGATGATGAAATGTCACTGTACCAGAACCTAAAATCGAGCCTATCTTTTATAGTCTGATTTTGCCGGTTTTTTCCCCGGTTTTTCGATTTAAAAAAATAACCGGTTTAAACCGTAGGAAAAAATAACCGAAAACCAACGGGAGTGGCCTCCCCTAAACTTTCTCGTATACTTTTCAAACATTTGTCATTTCCCTTCCCCCTGCGTTGATAAAAAGTTCGAACCAACTGTAATCCAGAATGCAATGACTATCAGAAGGTTTTTCATTGTAGATTATAGTGATAGTAAAATATTGAGGTGAAGAATCATATTCAAAAAGATGCGTATGTATTAAAACTTCGCAATATTTATTTTTTTATCAAACTCTAGCAATGCAAGTTCCGCGTGCGGAGAAGAAAACAGGAGAATAGCTTGCTCGCTGAATAGCTTGCGCATGCGCAGAGATTGCTTCACGTACGCAAGTAAAACGAGACGCCCTAAATGTTTGCTTCCTTACAAATGGGCGAACTGCCAACTTTTCGGAGTGTCCCTTCTTTGCACAGGCATTTCTACCAATACGCATGCACAAGGAGTTTGAACAAGTATGCGATTATACAGACCGACAGACAGTCAACCCGCTGACGGATTTGGCCCAACATTTTATACGGACCTACATTCATGATGATAAAACTGTACCAAATTTTATCCATCTAGCTATTCAAGTTTTGGAGTTATAGTGTTCACATGACTTCGGACATACAGACAGACTGACACACCGTTGACGGATTTTGTCCAAAATTTGACAGAAACCTACAAATTAAGTTTAAAGACCACATACCAAATTTCTTCCCCGTATCTCTAATGGTTTTGGAGTTATCGTTTTCACAGACAGACAGACATAATTCCAAAATCTTGTTTTTCGGACTCGGGGAGGTCTAAAACGTGGAGATTCGTCAAAATCTCGAGTTCGAATTTTTTGACGATTACAATACTTTCTCTTTGGAGACTTCGTATACGAGAAAGTAAAAAGGTTAACCGAAATAAAACAAAAAAGCAAAGAAAAAAAAAAACGGTTTTCTATTTAACCCTTTCATGGGCCATTTTTGTCTAGTAATGGTATTATAAAATAACTTTGGGGTTGAGGTTAATTTAAGAAAAGAAATTCATTTAGCTTATTGGATGACATTAATTTTTGTTAATTAATTTTATTAATTAATAATTAATTAAAAGTCAAGACACTTTGTTACGGTTTGAGATAAGAAATTGGAACGTCTAGGATTTCCTTTCATCGAAAAATTTGTTGAGAACTTTAAAATATCCTACCTTGTACGTTTAAAAATTGATGAATAGGTGGGAAGTAAACTTCCCACCGCCTTTGAAAGGGTTAAACCTGTAGGTTTTTCCCATCCCTAATATCCATACAACTGTGTGATAATCGTAATCGGTTCAGGGGTATCGGACTACATTCTGTCTGTGAAGTTGATAACTCAAAAACAGAAAGAACCAGATGAATGAAATTTGGTGTGTGAGGTTTACACGAAAAATGTTGATGTCTATTATTTTTGAATGAAATCCGCCTACGGAAATTCTGTCTGTCTATCTGTCTTTGTACATGTGAACATGATGTCTCTAAAATGCAATGAGCCAGATGGATGAAATATGGTATATGGAAATGTAGCACCATGGGTCGATCCGGGCGAAAATTCGGGCCGTTTTGCGGCCCCTTCACAAAATTCCACTTATAAAAACAGTCCCTACACAAAATTCCACTTCATAAAAATGGCCCCTTCACAAAATTCCACTTCATAAAAACGGCCCCTTCACAAAATTCAAATTCGTAAAAACGGCGCCTTCACAAAATTCCACTTCATAAAAACGGCCCCTTCACAAAATTCAAATTCGTAAAAACGGCCCTTTTACTCAATTTCATTTTATAAAAATGATCCCTTTTTAAAATTTTTCCGCGGCCAAACAACGATTCTCGAAAATTTGCCAGTACTAGGTATCCTTACTTTTCTATATCAAATCGATTTTAGAAGTGACGATGAATTTTTGCATAATTAAGTGTTTTGTTAACAGAAAGTTCCAATGTTTCAATGTACTTTTAATAATAAACCATTATTATTTTTTTAAATCTGACTTCTTTTTTTAAAAGTTTTCGAATGAGGCATTGCAAGAATTATATATACGAATATATATATTTTTTTCAGTATTTGATCAAATTACTGCATATATTTGGTTCAATGAAACGCTTTTGATATTAAAATTAAAATATAGAAATATGACTGCTAAAATTGAAGGTTTTACATGATCAAAATTTTTCCCACAAAAATATTTTTATTTTTCTCTACAATAATTTTTTTTCCACAAAAATATTTTTTTTTTCAAAAAAAAATTTTTTCCCCCACAAGAATATTATTATTTTTCACAAAAGTTTGTCCCTAAAAAAACCTGGATCAACCCCTGAGCAATGTATCAGATTTTGGATCGAATCTGTCCAAGTATTGACTGCATATCTATTCCTGTGTATGTGAACGAGATAGCTTGTTGCGCTACAACTTACACAACTGAAATTTTGTACGTGTTCTTGACACCAAACTTACATCAAATTTTGGATCCAAACAATTCTAGGAAACAGGCCCAAAATGCATATTCGATTCATGTTACTATTGGACGAAGCTAAATACAAAACATGCAATACTGTGGGAGTACACGCGAAAACCCAGGGGAAAACACTCCCTCTGATTTTATTTCTGTATCTCTCCCCCTTTTGAGCAGATCTAAAAATGAAGTTTTAGGTATTGTTTTGAGAATTTGCGAGATAAAATACGCGCACCGTCTTTAACTAGGAAATCCGTCTACAGGTTGATTGTCGGAGTGTCTATTGGCGCAATATGAATTCGACCGACAAATTCAGAGGGGTAATAGTAAACATCAAGAGGATAAAAAAAATCACTTAGAACATAGGGTCCCAAACGACGTTTAGTCGGTGAAAATCGCAAAAATACAGGGCATCAGAGAATTGTTGGAAACTGTTAAAAATTAATAAAAAAAACCCCTAATCATGTTTCAACTACGAATTTTTCTTTAAATGAAAGCGCGTTTTAAAAAGATTTTTTCAGGTAGTTAACACGCCGGTTTGGTGATCCAGGGGCTCGTAAATTACTGAAAACAAAAAATTAGTTCAGAGCCATTATCTTGAAATATTGAAAACTTGAAAAAAATGAAACATTAGAAATTGTAGGGAATTTTACACTCTTTGAATTTGTAATAAACATGTAGTGTGAAAATTGAAGGATTTTTGAGATATTAAGAAAAAACTAAAAGGGCACCAGAAAAAAAACGGATTGGCTTCTGCTGATCAGGAAGTAGCATACCGATATTTGCATAGGTTATTGCCAGTCGATTCTGCCGACAATTCGGAAGGTGATGGTAGGCGTCAAGGTTGAAAAAAATTACTTTGGAAGATAGGATACAGAGCGACGTTTTAGTCGGGTGAAAATCGCCGATAAACGCGTTCAGCAGTGCCACTCAGCCGCCAAAACGTCGGTATGCTGCCGATCAGCGGAAATGATCGTGTTTTCTGGTGCCCTTTTTTGGCTTTCTTAGATATCTCGTAATATTGGTGCTGTGTTTGTTACCAGATTGAGATTAATGAAGTACCTACAATTTCGCTTTATTTTCTTCAAGTTTAATATTTTGCGAATAATGTCTGAACTAATTTTGATTTTCAGTAAATTTACGAGCCCCTGAATCGCAAACCAACGTGTTCTTTTACCAGAAAAAATCTTTAAACAGCACTTTCATTTAAAGAAAAAATTCATGAATGAAACATGATGGAGATTTTGATGGACCTGGCGATTTACAACAATCTCGATATATAAACTGCGATTTTCGACTAAACATCGTTGAGAACTGGTTCTGCTGGTGATTTTTAAATGGCTACCGATGCCTGCTTTCGCACTCACCGTTTATCGGTCGGCTCATTTAACACTCTGTATATCCTTTATTCTGGGCTGATATGTCACCAGGAAGACGATTCTGGCGATTTTTTCTGTTTGTGTAACTGCCAGATCGTGAATGTAGTCCTATGGTCCGGATACAAGAATTGTCTATCTGTATCAAATTTTGCACTCAATAGGTCTACGGAAGAGGTCGGAAATGTGTACTCTGTTTACTTTTGCGAAGGCCGTGGTGACCTAGTGGTAAGGAGTCGGCCTTCGAGCCGGAGGGTTTTAGGTTCGAAACCCGATTCCATCATTAATGTTAAGGGCTGTTGCACGTTAAATCGTACGTAAGAGGTCATGGCCCGCTGGTGTGACATGAAGTTTGGAAAGAGGGAGGGTGCTAGCTCAGGTGTCGTCCTCGTCATCTGATTGCGGTTCAAGATGATGGTGAAATAATGCATCGTGTTACTTCAAAACTGGGACGTTGGTATAACCAACGGACTCTTTTATCGAGTTCCAGAGCCGATTATATCAAAGAACCTCCGTGTAAGTCGGTCTGTTGCACGCTTAATCCGTCGAGGCCAAATGTCTTCTCGATGCTGTGGCGCGGAAGTTTGTAGATGGGGTGCCGGCTCTAGTCACCTGACCAAGGTTCAAAATTGCTACGTTCGTGCCTAAATAGTCGTCGTGTTGCTGCAAAACAGGACATAAATACAGTAGAGTCTCTCTGCAACAATTTCTCCCTATGCAATTTTTTAATCAGATGTTAAACTAGATGAAATATTCATATCCCATACAAAACTTGAAGTGGGTTGTCTCCTATAACGAATTTTTTTTTTCAGAGGTTTATCTTTCAGGTTTGTCATTTTTTGAAAGTTGATAATTTCTGTGCAATAATTCTAGCTCACACGTACCTATTTCTAGAACCACTCTCTTAAAATGTGAAAATTTTTCGAAAATTTTAACATCACGAAATGCATAGAAATATAAAATAATAGATTTTCAAATTAAAATAAGCAATAAGTACATACTATTTTCAAATTATTCTCTAGATTGGTAGATTATATAACTTTTAGAGCATTTATTTATCTAATAAAAAAATTAAGTATAATTTCAACAATTTATAATATATATTACTTGTTTTCAGTGAAAATCATAATTAATACATTTGAACTTATCGCACCTATTAAGGGAAAGTTTGGAACATTTAGCAAATATGCAAAAAATCAGATCTCCGTATAACAGAATTTCTCATAACAGATTTTCCAATTCGGAACCAATCGATTTCGTTATAGGGAGATTCCATTAATATAACTAAACTAACTATTCTCTTCACTATACGAACACAGAGCACTGGGCCATTCAAATGTTATGCAGCACCAAAGGGGGGGGGAGGTTTGCAGGTTGCTTATTTTTTACTGACAAGGGAGGGGATGCTAGTGATGCCCACGTAAGACATTAAATCACTTTATTTCCGAAATCATAACTTGCACAAATAATTTAATTTTAAAAAAATTAAATTTGAAAAGTTAAATTTGGCCAAAGAAAATTAAACTTGATTTTTTGTAAACCCAAACGTAAATTCAATCAAATTAAACTTGTTTTTTTTTTCATTTTAAACGTGTTTCTTATTTAGATTCAAGTCCTAAAATTTTTAAATTAAAGTTATTACTGTGCTACATTTTTGTAAAAAAAAAAAAAAAAAAGAACGCAGGGGTTGCAGTATGTACGTAATTATAGAGGGTTTGCAGTTGCTTATTTTTTTGCTGACAAAGGGGAAGGTCAAAAATACCAAAAACATGCTTAAGTAATATTTGAACGGTCCCACTGTGTAAGTATACGAGAAAGTCAAGAGCAAAACAGTCCCGCTTCTTTTTCCTTATTAAGAAAATATTCATAATAAAATTCAATAAATGACTTTCATTTTGCATGTATATCATACTTATATTCATAGCTCCATCAGAATGCAGATCTTCGCGAAGACTGGCGTATACAGTTTACCTTATCTTGCCATGTCATTGCGCAACCGGTAAGCACTTCTTATATGTTATAATCATTAATTTGCTTGACTCCTTATCTCATTTCCAGATTTTAACCTCGCTTTGATGCGTTTTCCATCGACCTTATTCAGAGCGGTTCTGTTCAATCAACCGGTGCCGAGAAACTGGCAGGGGATTACTAGCTTGGGGACATTGTATCAAGCAACATGTGATATGACTTATCGGAACTTCATTTCCAATCTATATAACTCATTAATTTGGAA